>JAQFZC010007957.1:0-10670 GCA_034695205.1 Dicyrtoma fusca | reverse complement strand
AATAGTTATAATTGCACCACTTTGGTGCGTAATGCTTCATAATGACGGGAACAAGATGGGATCCTGATGAGTTTCTTTATAAGAATTAACGTGGCCTAAATGTAGCATAAATAGCATTTTGCACTTTTAGCAATAATAAAATATAGGTAGGTACATACCACACTAAAGTTTTAGCAAAAGTAAACTTCACAACTCTGTTTTTATCTTGTTACTTACAGGGTTTGAGGTTAGAATGGCTTATTTACAATTACACTCAACACTAACATCCCTGCTTATTTTGATGATGGGCCCCTTATGCCTTATTGCCCAACAAGATGACTATTTAAGTGTAAAAGCAGTTGGTCGTCATGCTGGTTTAGGCTTCTTGTACGACGCTAGAACTGAGCAATTTCTAGGTGTGAGCGTCTTCGACGAGTCAATCCCCGACGAATTCATCGCCAAAACGGAAACGCCATCCACCACAGTCAAGACATCCATTACAAACACCTACTCTCAGAAGCTCAATCTTTTTGACATCAGTGCACATCTTTCAGCCAGCATTCTATCTGGAATGCTTACAGTGGAAGGAAGTGCGGGCTTTCTAATGTCAAACGAAAAGAGTTCCCGAGATGTGACTGGAGCTCTACTCTTGAAATGTCGGACAGTAAAGCAGTCCCTGGAATTATATTTTAAAAAACTGCAGAATTTTTACAACACCCAATTAGTTGAGTCAACAAAGGCCACGCACGTGGTCACGGGAATCTCTTGGGGAGCAGACGTGGTCATTATTTTCAAGGACACCGTTGACGATGCTAGAGACGAAACGACCATCACCGGCTCCATCGAAATCGAATTTAAAAAGCTTGAAGGTCCATTTAAGATTTCCGGAGGCGCCAAAGTAAACATCAGTGGAACTGATACAAATAAAACTTCGACTTTTTCAATGTCTGTCCAGGGGGACATTTTAGAACCTGACCAACTCCCGACCACGTACGAGGAAGTAACAGCTCTCATTAAAAAAGTCCCTAAATTAGTTAGTGACACAAACGAGGGGAAAGGCGTTCCAATTGAATTCCAGCTCACTCCCATCAGTCTCCTCAGAACTCACCTCGAATCCAAAACAAAAGAGAATAATTTTGCAGCTAAAGTTGATGACACAATTTTAAATACCTTTATTACCATATTTGATCAGATTTTGCTCGTGGAAAAACTACTCCGGGACGATTATGACTTATTCACAAAAAACTCAATTTGCGTCCTGCCTGAAACACTCAAAAAAGTAATCAAGCTAAGGTCCAACTTTTTAAGAAGCAAAACCACTTTTACAACGTCTTTCAAGGAAATGCTCATCAAAGTTCGATCGAATAATGCAGACCAAACGGAGCTTTCCGAACTTGCTGAGAAGTACGAGGATGATGAATTTAGCGCCTCAAACGTTCAAGAAACTCTCGTTGATTTCAGTAATGCACGAAAAAAGGTGGAACTTTACAGAGCTATCGTAAATTCAAAGGGACGAATTCAATATTTTGGCGCCACTAATGACTTGGAGTCTCAATTAGTGGCAAATACAAACCACGTAATTTACATCCTCTTTCAAAAATCGGCATTCATCGCCAATGATGGAGCTTCCTGGGAAGATAATATACACACTTTCCTCCACGTTCTCAACTGGCCCTACAATAAGCTCTTTGTTGCAGACTGTGACTTTGACATTGGCAAATGTAACGGTGTAAATCGTACAATTATTAAGCAAATCGTTAAGGGAAAGATTGCCATCGAAGATGTGGATGCAGAAATTAACAAATCAAAGGGAGCACAACCATTTAAAGTACAGGGACTTGGAAGAGTCGCTAAAATTGGGGAACTTTATGACGCCAGAACGGACACTTTTCTTGGAACTTCAATTTTAAAATCCGACTTTTTAAAATCCCTCCATCGCTCCACTCCCAACGAAGAACAGGACAACGTGGGAATTCGTTCAGAAAACATTCAAGACAAGTTTAAGGCTTTTAACGTACAGACGGAACAACAGTTTAGCATTCTCGCGGAAATAGGCTTCCCCCTTCTGCGCAGTGGGCAGTTCCTTAGCCCATCAAAGGATTTGGAGGGAAAAGCAGAAGTCAGAAAAAGTATTTTATTTACAACACGGACTACCGACGAGGAACTCGACACTTCACATACAGATTTTAGCACAAATGTTGCGCAGGATAATGTACGGCAACGACCAGCTACCCATTTCGTTAAAAAAATTGAGCATGGATTTAATTCTGTAGTTTCTGTAGAAGCAAATTGTCCCCGAGCAGAAAAGCCACGTGAATGCGCCTTAGCCCTGTCGCAATTTGTAGAGAGCTTAGGAAGGTTAGTTTCCCGTATCACACGTCCAGGAAGCAAAAACATCACTTTACAAGACCATGGCATGGATTTTTTGAAAATGCTGGGAGAAAATACTGTGCTTTATGTAGTATCTGACATTCAAGACGAAGGCGCCAAGCCATACAGATTAGTAAATAGCGATTCGTTTGTAAAGTTTCTCAACGAATTGTTTATTCCTAAACATACTCCAAAGGAAGAGAGAAGGGTCTCAGGCATAACCTATTATTTACACCCAATAGACCGTCTACAAAATGAATATGGAATAATTACACCAAACGTGCCCTATGATACTCTTGTTACTCAAACCTATAGCCCTCTTGATGTTACTCACATCTTTGATGACGTCAACTTGGCCGAACAACAAATAAAACAAGTTTCGGACAAACTCCAAGAAAATGCAAATTGCATTGTAGACGCAGACTTTACCTTACTTAATGAGATAAAAGCGGACTTTAGTTTATCCTTGGGAGCTTTTCCGCTCCAGTTTAAAAATACCGCGTCACAAATAAAAAGTGGACAACTTTCACCAAAACACTTGGAGGATTTACTGGCAACGCAGAAAAATATGACTTATTTTGACAATTCCAGACGCTTCAAAACTTTGAGCAAATTACTTCCAGTGGAGCAAAAAATGAGGATATGTGAGGAGTTTAATGGGACAAATGTCCAATATCTTGGCAGACAAACTAATCTGGTATATTATGATGCAATGTTTGCGACAAAGGCCGTTAAAGTGTCTCGACTGTACGTCTTGTTTTTTAAAACGAGTTGGTTAACTGATCACAAGGATCTTTGGAGATCCTTAAGCCAGCTTTTTGTAGGCCAACTTAGCAACAGACTTAAAAGTAACGAAATGGGCTACTACGTAGTTGATTGTGACTTTGACTATACGGAGTGCACTAACGTCACACGCCTAACAATCTTTGAGTACAGAAACGGAATCCTGGTGTCAAGAAATTACACGTTAACTGTAGAAGTAGAAGAAACCGGTTGGCAGTCTCAATTGAATGAATTAAAAGGTACAGTGAACCATTATTTGTTCAATTTGTTGTGTTATTCGAAACCAATAACTACGATCAACTTTTTACTTCGGTATTCAAGTATTTTCATATTAATTTTTATTTTTAAAGCTGATACAGATGTTAAATCTATCGATCTATGTACTTTTTAAATACGTATATTCAAAACATAACAAGCCACAGAACGTTTGGCAAGCATGAGAGTGAATTTCTTACTCTAAATGCTTCAAAAATAGTTTCCGGTAGTGCTATGTATATTATAGGACAGTCGGTCGACGCATTTACATTATATAGTTATGGGTACCCGAAAAAATGTGTTTTGGGCACTGTTCTTTAAAGTAAAAGGTGCAAATTTCTCAGAGGTTCTATTTCTAAAAAGACACACTAGCCACAAAAACCAATTCCGGAGCTTCGAAGAAGGTTATAAATATTTCTTTCGGAAAATTAGCACCATACCTTAAAGAAAAACATGTTTGTGCTTTGAAGAAAAATGAATAAAATTCTACTCTGCAGTATAACTAGTGTCCGCGAGTCAATTGTCAACCAGATTTACACGCCCTCAAAGCAAATTTTGAAATTTTATGTGAAAAATGAGAACTGAAAAACCAATAAATTAATCCACAGTATTTTTTTCTACCCACATTGCCTACTTACTAAAGGAACTTAGTAAGTAGGCAAAGTGGATGGAAAAATGGGGGTGCAGTAAACGATATTAGTAAGTACACTCTACGAAAACTATCTGGACCGCATCATTTTGCGAAAAATTGAATCCATTTTTAATAGCTATAAGTGCATCATTGTGATGAGTTCTGACCTCACCATATGAGGAGATCCACATTGTGCCCATGTTAATTCCCTATCTTATAAAGAAACTCATCTGGATCCCATCATGTTCCAATCATTATGATGCATTCTAACGCCTCAATATGATGCGATTTTAGCTAGTATAAATAAATGGATTCTCTTTTTTTATGATGCAATTATGATGTGGTGATCTGGTACAGTGTACGCATACATTTTGTGACAATAGTCCTGCAAATGCCGAAGTGATTTCACCCGGCTCTCTAGAGAGCCGTCCTCATCCGCCTGATTCAACATTCACTTGTAATCAGGCGGGATTCTCCGCTAGTACTTTTATGAAAACACTACTGACCATCGGAGTTTAACTAACCACTGCATAAGAACTCCTTTCTCTTAGACGAAGGTAACCTTTCGGTCAGTTCCAGGAACTTTAGAGCACTAAAACCAGTCTTGTAATATGAATGCTAGATGATTGACACCAAATGAATACTTCCCCGGCGATTCTTTTCTAATGTCGTATAGATCTTATCGAGTTGATTTAATCATCCATAAAAACAAAACGTATCACTAATAACACTGTACTCTGCTTTTCACACATAAAATTATCAGTCACTTGGCTGCTAGAAGCACTGGCTTGTGTTCCAAATGTGTTCCAAGTCCAGTCTCAGCTTAACTGTAATATTTCCCAAGTCCACATGTCATTTCATGGACTTACGACATATTGCAATTAAGCTGAGTCTGGACTTGGGACAAAATTCAACTAAGCATAGAATGGACTTAGGACAAATTGCATTCACACAGACGATATGTGAAGAACAGACAGAACTGCACACATCAATGAATCTGCCATTCAGAATCAAAATCACACAAGAAAACAAGCAAATAACCACAAATGATTCTCCTTTAATGTAGTTTTACTAGGTGTAAATACTGAACATTGTAGTTTTAGAAAACAGTGGAACCAGTTTTTTTTATCATCTTTAAAATTCCTAGTATTAAATTTTTAACATGACGCCACCATTTCTGTTTGAGCAATTTCTGATATTCAAAGGATATTTCAAGTTCCAATTTCGTAGTACAAAAATGTTCCGGAAATGTCCGTCTTTTTTAGGAAGTTTGAAAATCCGGAAGATTTCTGCCCTCCAAAATTTCTATCGGAAATATTGTTTTTAAAATCAACATGTCTGTTTCAAAAAGACGTCCGCTTAAATTTCCATTTCTAAAATATTGAAAACTACATTAGTGTTCTAGAAACCGGTTTTGTTATTTTTTAAATACTTGATATATTTTATTAGGCGCTATAGTGTAACGTTGTACTACACACACTGACATTGTGGATGTTCCACTTATTTTTAGCATTAAAGTCGATTTTAAACTATTTTTAATCGACTTAAGCTAATTTAACTGTTACTTACCAAAGTAGTGAAGTTTTTTAAGTTTTTTCGATTTTAATCTAAAAATTTCAATTGCATAACCCTACTTCGTTTTTGAAACAAACAAGGTCAAACACTGAAAGGTATATAATGTGGAATATCTGCAAAAGAAGAGTCGATTGCCATAATGAAAAAACCTTTTAAAAGTATCTCCAGTTTTTTTTATGCTTTACAATACCGGGCACAACTAATTTTCAAAAATCACTCAAAAAGGCATATTCCTTACAAAAATTATCGTTTTTAATTTCAAAAAAAGTTATTTTGTATTTCAAACAAAAACTTAAATGCTTGGCGGTTGCTGGGTGTAATTTCCATTAAAAATTTATTCTTGAAACGACATAATGTAGCCTAATTATAGCGTTATTTTTGTAAATTAGGGTACACAATATTTGTTTAAAGAATACCGGAAAGTGGAGAACTTTCATTTACAAAATTGTTAGAAATCGGAAACTGTCAATCGAGTTTTCAGTCAATCAAAAATTGTAAAATCACACAACAATTCTCATTTAAAAACTTAATTGCACAAACAAATTGATTTACAAATTCATCGTTTGAAAACTGACGTTCCAAAGTATTTCTGTTCTTCAATACTAGTTTTAAGTTTTTAAGATTTATAAAATTACCTCTAGCAATCCACTTTCAACATTCTCAAAAATTCATGAGCTTCCCTTTATTAAATTTTCATTGTCCAAAATTTATAAGTCAGTATAAGGTCAGTTAAATTGGTTCGTCAACTCTGGTCAATTGTCATTTTAAATTACGACCGTAAATGACATTTAAGTAAGCAGATGCCTTATTACCATCGTCTACGGCATTTTTGAAGTGATTTAATGCATAAGTAATCGAATTAGGAACTTAGTGCTTAACATTGGTTTAATTTAAGAATGTATGTATCTTCTTGTTTAGCCCGATTTGACATGGATTTGACCAAATTATCACTCTCGGTGGAAGGAAAATGGAATAAGTTCTGTAAGTGGTATCACAAAATGAATAAATTACTAATTTCAAAATATGCAATTACTTTAATTATCAACCAGCAACCTGAATTCTACTGGTTGTTACTTTTAGCTTTTCGAGTAAATAGTGCTGAAAATAGAATAACGTCTGACAGTTCAGGAATTTAATTGTAAAAACGTTTTGCACTATCGAAAATATATTTCTCCTGAAACAAAAGCACTTTTTGGAATAAAACATTTAGCGTAACCTAGGAGTTACGAGTTTGGGAACTTTTAATCCGCCTGGCAGAAAAAATCATGCATAGTAAAGAAATAATTGAACTGAATCAGTTTTTTGAGAATTAAATATTCAGTTTGCGTAATTGATTCTTGAGTATTTAAAAAAAAGTTGTCAAAAGTTTAAAATTTCTTGTGAATTTTATTGCTTTTACACAACAAATAGTTTCGTAAGTTTTGAATATAACAGATGTGTAGTATATAAAATAGCGAGATTGTAACCCTTCCTACTCCTTAGTTTCTAGAAGTGACAGTAGTGATTATGCTACTACAGTTATCGCAGGATACAATGAGCTGGGTGACCAAGCATTGTGGCGTAAGCTCAACGCTTACCGCTCAGCTCCTTCAAGTAACTTTCATTTGAGTCCCCTTAATCAACCTTGTACACCTGTTTACAGTCACGTGAAAATATCACTCACACGTTTTAATAGCAGTCAAAATGGTAACTACAGTTTTTCTAAATTGTAAAACTTATGCGTGCAGCTTTTAAGACTAGTAAAACCTGGATTTAAACTTGTTAGAACGCTGTTTAATTAGTATTTTCGATTTTAAAAAGTAGGCAAGTTAGTAATTACAAAGCACAGTTTAAAAAACCAAGAGTTAACAAGTTGACTGTGTTCCTTAGTTGCAGACTACGAGCTCAAGCCAATTCTGTATGCACTTCACGTAGAAGAAGAAGCCAAGTTAAATGATCTACACTGGATAAGGGATCTCATCACTAACCAGTCCAACACGGATTTAAAGCTCGAAGCAGGAAATCTTAGCAACTGGCTACTTCGACTGCAAGAGGCTGAAAATATGTTTGAGAGCAACGGAAGTCTCAAGTCACTGGAAGCACAAGAAAAAGCACTGAGCGAGCTAATGGATGAAAAGCAGTTAGAATCCTTTGCAGATGTACTAAATGGTAAAGGCAAGTACACTGAAGCTCTGGGCTTGTACGAAAAGATTTTTAAAAGACGAATAGTTTCCCTTGGACCAGATCATTATGATACACTCAAAGCACAGCACAATGTTTCAAGATGCCTAGGCGCTTTAGGTGAATATAGCAAAGCTCTCCATTTGTACAGATTTATTTATCAAAAATGGGATCAAACTTTGGGTCCAGATAATTCAGCCACATTAATAGCTCAACATAATGTTGCAGTGATGTTGCATTACGAAGGTAAATACACAGATGCGCTGAGAATTTATGAACAAGTTCTACAGAAGCAGGTGAACACTTTGGGGGAGAACCACGCTAATACAAACAATACTAAATCCAATATAGCAAACACAAGAAAACAACTAGGAATGAATTAAGCTACCATTATTGCTTAGGATTAAACAACGGCATTATGCATAAAAGAGTGATTCAATAATTTTGATCATATTGTTTGTTAACTGAGTAGTTTTATTGTTGCACTTGGCCTGATATTTCAAGATATATACATACATCATGTATGTATATACCATAATGAGGAACGCGTTAATGACTCACTGGCTAACATTAATTTAAATAGTTGTAATTATTAGGACTGCAAAATAGCACATTGTTCCTGTTTGAATTATAATTAGTTTTAAAATTAATTCATTAATATACACATGTATGCACACAGGATTTTGTTCTTAGTAATTTCCTTGTGCTTTTTCTCGAAACCGAAGCACTTAATTTTATTATTAATAATTCGGCAGCAGATGTTTTTTCTCTTTTTGTTTTGTAAGAACTTGATTTTATGAGAAAAACCTGATTAGGTCAATAATAAATTGGGTACAGCTGTTAGTGTGCACTTCAGCCTAGTTATTTCTAAGTGAGTCAATTAATAAAGAGAGAAATTAAATGCAGTTGTTCGTTAATACTAAACAGGATTAGGCAATTATTATTATGTTCTTAAATGGTATGTACTTCAGCTGTACGCATTTGATTTGCAGAGAACCCCTTATAGTGTGTAGCACAATATAGTTAGAAAATATTCGTATACGTTATAAGTAAAGAAATAAAGCATTGAAAAAACTTGCAACATTAATTTAATTTAACTTTTAGTGTTAAAACAACTTAAAAAAATTAAAGTAAATTAAACCCACGTCTTACATATGAGGGATCATTGTAGTTGTAAGCACATTTTATTAAATAAAAAAAATAAATGAAATGTTTTTATGGTGTTATTAAATATATATATAGTTTCTAAACTGTATAATGTACTTCTAAAATTAATACAGTTATAACATTTAACTAAGTGATACTGGGCAAATTCAAAAGACAAATAATTGCAGAAATAAATCGTTAATCATTACAAAATAAATTAAAAAAATAATTACATACCTATATGATTACGATTGAATACATACACAAGTTTTTTTACATCAGTTTATTGGGCAACATGTGACAACCGAGCAGCTGTAACAAAATAGCATTGTGGCGAAAACTCTGCATCCCCTTAATGTCAGCTTGAATAGTTAATTAATTATTGCATAATTAGAAAATAGAGGAAAATGATTTTGTATGTATCTACTTAAAATGTAAATCAGACGCAAAAACATTTCTTAAATTGAAAAAATTCAGCATTCGAGAGCATAATTGGCAACGTTAACGCAGCAAGAAATCAATTAAACTAACCTTCAAAGGAACAAAAAGAAAATTCAGATTGCGTTACAGACTACGATCTACAGGTCCTAAAAGAAGTCGAAACAAAATTTGAATCCACACTAGGGTCTTTTAATCAACTATTTAAAAGAGTTATAAAGGAAGTTGAGTCTAGTGAAGGAGGCACAGACGAGTTAACTCGTTTACGGGAAGATTTTAGAAACAAAACTTATTTCAACGGCGATGGAACATACAGGGAGCTGCGCAATTTGACTTTTTTGGAACAGAGGCTGTATTTGTACAAGAAACTCAGGGGATCCAATATTAAAAACCGAGGACGCAAAGATACGAGCCCATGCGTTGGATTTATTCTTGATCCAAACGAGGTTAAGTTTAAATTTTATCTTCTTTACTACAAGCCAGAGTGGGTAGGGCAAAACGAGGACGTCTGGTTAAATTAATTGCTCTCCAACTCCAGCTTGGAAGGTGACGCAAATTGCTTAATTGCTCAGTAATTTATGAGTAGTGCCGAATTAACTACTGTCAATAAAAGTCATGATTGTGGAAAAGTGCAAACTATTTACAAATTGCAAACTATGGAAAAGAGACGCAATTTTCTCATTACAAAAACTTTCTGAAAACGTGCAAAATTACCTAACTTTAGGTTTTTTAAAAGGTCCAAAACGTTTATTTTGAACTTGGTTGGAATGTGCGAATTAGGTTTAATATTGAAAGGTTTTTAAAAAGGGTATTTACTATTTTCCGAAAGGGTGCATAATGTATTTGCGTGTTTCTGTAAAGCGGCAACAGTTCGGAATTATTAGTTTTTGAAAGTATGCAAAATCTTCTACTTAATCGTTTTTAAAAAAGTGCAAAATATTCTATTTAACCGTTTTTCAAATGGTGCGAAGCGTAAATTCTGAATGTATTTGAAAAATGTAGTGTTAATTTTGAATTTTTTTTGAAAAGGTACAAAACGTCCGTTTTGAATGTTTTTGGAAAGCGGAAAAAGCTTCATTTTGATTATTTTTAAAGAGTGCAAAAATTTCTATTACGCACTGTTTGAAAAGGTGCAAAACGACCAATATGAATGTTTTCCCTATTTTTACTTTTTGTTACACCACTGTTCTTACGTGTTTGAAAAGGTGGAAAGTATTTCAATGCTAGGTTTTGAATTACTAGCCAAGTAAGAATCGTAGTGGCTACTAAGTACAGATATTTTTCTGTAAAATCTGTCTTTCTGTTAACTACAGCGCGATATACGCAGCGTGGG
>JAQFZC010007956.1:0-10671 GCA_034695205.1 Dicyrtoma fusca | reverse complement strand
TGAAAAAGTGTTATTTACTAGTTTTGACCGTTTTGAAAAAGTGTTATTTACTAGTTTTGACCATTTTGAAAAAGTGTAATTTACTCGTTTTGACCGTTTTGAAAAAGTGAAATTATAGAATTCAATACTTTTGTAAAGCATTCTTTCCATGGTTTCCCAGTTGCGAATAGGTTAAATCCCAGAATTTGACAAAAAACCTAATTTTGAGGCCGAATTTTGAGCACCCTTAAAAAAATTGGTTGTAATTTGTGCTGGTTTCCTAGGAAGTGGGAATCTGGTAATCTTTTAGTGACCTTTAGTGCATGCAGTTAATCATTTTTTTTGTTTCTTAGGGAAAAGAATTATTAGGCGCAGAGGAAATCCAGCCTCCAGTGGGACCCATTCGGTGTCTTTTGTTTCTGTGATAAAGTCTGAAGATGTGCCATCCTTGGAGGTAATTACTTTCCTACTCTTCGATTTACTGCCATAACATCCTCAACTTCTTTTGATTAAGTCAAGTTCTAAGGGAAGGGGCCATTTGATGGGTTGCTCAAGATTATTTTATTGCACTTACTTGCATGGCGGCTGAGGCTTGAAGGAGTTTGAGACGAAAATGAAAGGTTGACGCACTCCCGGATTTCTCCATGTCATTCCGAAAGGATTTCACGTCCTCCCACGTCGAGGCAACCTGATCATACAAAATTAAATACAAAAATTACTCAAATTAATCAAAAATTAACCAGACCCATTAAATGTTAGTTAAAATGAACCTCACAATGTCACAATTAAAATCAATACACAAAGGACCTGCCTACTGATGGCAATCTGATGCTCAAGGTGCTTTAAAAAGAAAGGAAATTAAATTAACCGACGCGTCTCATGCAGTTGACGCAGAGTCTACGAAGGAATAATGGGAATTAATTAAATGCTCACTTTCTCTGCTCGTCCACAGGGATTCTAAGTCTACGTATAGGGGGCCTTCACAAATTACGTTCGATACCAATTTTTCATGAATTCAAGAGCTATTGTGAGTGACTACAGCGTAATTAATGCAGATTCCCTCTTTCATCTTTCCTTTCTTGAATTTACACAATTTCACACACTTTTCCCGAAGGATTTTCTTTAGAGTGCTAATATTACCTGTGTGTGGGTAGCCATGGGTAAGTCGCATGTCTAATTTGTGGCGTACTACTGAGATTATTAGCATATTTTATGAACTATGTAATTCCATCTGCATATTTGCATTTCATGAGTCCATTCTGAAAATGATTTATTCCAAAAATATCAGTATTTAGATTTTCTAAGGTAGGCAGACCAGCTATAAGGGTGAAAGCTGTGGCGTGTAGAGTTTGTAAATTGTCTAGACGGCTAGGCGCCCACAAAGGAGAAAGTCCCACGTGTACGGAGAAAGTCTGAAAGCCTCAGTTTTTAATAGACTCAAAAGTAGAGCAGATTAGCATTATCGCAGTAGCGTTGGGAAAATGGAGTAAAATTTTCTTTCCCTTTATCCACGGGGCAATTAAGTTTCATTTCAAGAATACAGGAATACAGTACATATAGGACCAAAATATTTTAGACACTATATACGCATATACACTGCACTTTATAGCTCCCAAGCACACCACTCAACCGTTTAAGGCCAATTCTCGTTCGTTCAAATATCAAATCTGTATTCACGCGAGTTTCTATGGAAATTCTTTTTTTTTGTTTTTATCCATTTAGCCCTGTAGCTACTGTTAGAAGTAAAAATGAGGGAGGGAAGTACAGGTAGGTGTGGGTTGAAAATATATGAGGGGAAATTATTTCATAAATGGGAAGAGGGAATGAAGATGAAAGGTGTAAATTAGTGCTTCCGGCCAGAAATATGCTTTGCAGAGGAAGAAAGGGCTTTGAAATGTGAGCTGTTCTTGGCTTAGTTACTCTCACTTCAATTCCACCCACTTTTAATCTTCCTCGAACCCAACGAAGCCACGCACGTTTACTCGAACGTGCTTTTAGGAGCTTTAGAAGCAAATGTCAAAAACTACATGCGGTACTCGTTTATAAACAACGGGGCTACAGGACGTTAATGAAACTGTTTAAAGTAAAACCATGTTTTAGCCACAAATGCTGATAACAAGGATTTATGTGAATACGCCATTTTTTTAAAACAATTTCTACGACCACAAAATTTACTACTCGTTCAACATCCACAACAGCAGAACCAACTTTAACTTCCACTGCACTGCAACAGAGTCAGTCAGTACCCTAATTATGCAAAATAATAAAAACTGTATTTATTTTGAGTGGCACATACACGTTTGATTATTAAAATTAGTAACGTACAGCGATCAATTTGCTGATTTGCTATACTCTAAAATTACGTTGTAATCGCGAACACTGCATGTTTAATAATGCAATTATAACGTTTTGCACTTGTACTTGGTTCAAAATGCAAAAATATGCACAACGTTTTAGTGACGTTTCAAAATTTAAGCCTATCTAAACGTTTTCCATTTTTGAATGCTAACAAAAAATGCGCAACGTTTTGGGAGCTTGTTACAAATTCAGAAGGCACATTTCCGCCGTTTATTTTGGCTCAAATAATTATTGATTTTTGTTAAAAGCAGAAGAAGCATACAGGTACGAATACCGTTGTTTTAAATAAATGCTGAAGAATATGCGAGTAACATTTTTGAAACAGTAATATTTGTAACTACCCAGTTTAATGTTTTTGAAAATAGTTGTTTCGTGTTTTGACCTTTTTGAAAGTACTACTTTCTCGTTGTCCTTTATGAATGCATTATAGTACTTTCTTCTTTTGGCATTTTTCAAAATGATGGTTTCATAGTTTGACCTTTTTGAATGCGCGACTTTCTTGTTTTAACGTTTTTGAAGGTGTTGGTTACTCGTTTTAAGGCTTTTGAAAATATATAGTTGATTACAAGAGTTGACCTTTCTGAAAGAACCCGTTAATAGTTTTGAAAGTGTTTGCAAATGCATAGCCCTTGATTTACTTATCTTTTGAAAACTGTAATACATGCCTCCAGTTTTACACCATTTTTAAAATCGTTATTTCTAGTTTTGAACCTTTTTTAAAATCGTTATTTCTAGTTTTGAACCTTTTTTAAAATGTAAATTCCTAGTTTTAAACCTTTTCTAAAATGTTAGTTTCTAGTTTTGAACCTTTTTTAAAATGTAAATTCCTAGTTTTAAACCTTTTTTAAAATGTAAATTTATAGTTTTGAACCATTTTGAAAATGTTAGTTTCACGTTTTGAACCTTTTTTACATTGTTAATTTGGGGTTTGAACCTTTTTTAAAATGCTAATTTCTGGTTTTAAGCCTTTTTGAAAATGTTAATTTCTTATTTTGACCATTTTGAAAAACCAACTTGTAGAATAAAGTTCCGAATCCAAATGGGTAAAACGACGTATGCTCAAGTGCATAGCCCACTCTGCACGTTGTTACTTAACAGGAAATCCAGATAGCTTGGCCTGCACTTTCACGGGCCAAGAAGCGTCATTAAGGTTGGATTTAATTTGGCGGTTGACGTGGAGCTAAATGACTCCTTGCCTCCTGAGATGAAAACGAGAAAAGGGGGAAAGGAGCTGGCATTGTTTCGCTCATCCCACGTAGACACAATTTGAACTCGTACACGTGAAGCTGAGCCATCCGTGGACGTGTGGACTCACATGGGACTTGTGTCTGGCTCATCGATCAACTTAAATTTGCAACGTCTGGATGACGAAGAGATGGGAAAGAAATAGAAAAGGAGAACAAGTGCGGCCGTTACAACTGGAGCACAAAATGGGAATGGAAATGACATGACAGAACAAAGATATGGAGATGCGTCAGCTCAGCAAAGTCAAGGCTCTTTCTCCCTTTCTGTCCAAAGTCCTTTATTTTTTTTCTTGAATACTAATGTATGCCCTTCCCTAAGAGGCAAAACGACCTTTTTCAAAAATAAATTATCCAACTAATTGCATAGCCCATTGAATTTTTTGGGAAAAATCTGCTTTCAAAAATATTTCACAGAAGGGTCATTTGGCTTCTTCAACAGAGAGTGTGTGTGTGTGTGTGGAAGATGTGGGACGTTCAAAGTTGTAGCCAGCGTTGCTTTTGCCTTGTCTTGTGTAGCTGTCATTGTCATTGGACTCATTTAAAATCTCTTGTTGCCTTCGTCGTTTTCATTTTGATTTTCCCTTTCATTTCATCCCTGCCTTGCATTGCACTGCCTTCCTCCTTCGCTTTCACTTTTTTCTCCCGAAAGTAGAAAGTTAAAGTAAATGGAAACGTGAGACAGAGAACAAGGTATGCACGGCCTATAAAAGGGAATGTTCTCAAAGGCTGGTCCTTCCTTGAAAGGAGTCAGGAAGAAGTTTTGAAGGAAGAGATGTGAAACTATAGTGACTGGGTTAAGAGGCAAAATGACGCAATTCCATGTTTTTTAAAGGATGCACAGCCCTTTATTTAATCGACTTTTGGAAACTGTAATACACACCTCCAGTTTTACATCTTTTTGAAAATGGTTATTTATAGTTTTGAACTTTTTAAAATGTTAGTTTTTAGATTTGAACCTTTTTTAAAATGTTAGTTTTTAGATTTGAATCTTTTTGAAAATGTTAATTTCTACTTTTGTTTTGAGTCTTTTTTAAAATAGATATTTCTAGTTTCCAACCTTTTTTGAAATACCAATCTCTAGTTTTGACCTTTTTGAAAGTGTTGGTTACTACTTTTGAACTATTTTGAATATTTTGATTTCTAGTTTTGCCCTTTTTAAAAGTGTTAGTTACAATAGTTTTGAATATTTTTAAAAAGGTTATTTCTAGCTTTGACCTTTTTGTAAAGGCTAATTTGTAGAAAAAACACTGTTGTTAAGCATTATTTACATAGTTTCCTAGTTCTGAACAGGTTCATATGAGAAACGTTAAAATTGTCCAGATATCCTTACGCATGTTTTTTTTAAAGCGTAAAGATGTAATTTTTTCACGTTTTAAAAAGTTGACTTTTAAAGCGTAAAACATATTTCAATGACTCAAAAAAAGCTTGCATATTCCTATTTTTTTATAAGACGCAGTTAAGAAGTCACAAGTTGCAATAATGTCTTTTTAAACATACAAGTAAAAACTAGTTCCTGCACGCGTTTGTATCTAAACCCGGGTATCCCTGTGACCCGGTCCCGGGAAGGGAAAGTATTGGGGACGAGTAAATCATAACTGAGATATGACAATTGGAAAAGCTTTCCCTCCCAGAAAAGTTGAGTCCCGAGAGAGAAAGCCACACAAACTGAGACACAAAGGAAATATAAACGTCAGCTCAGCAGTTTCGAGTCAGCAGTCAACTTGAGAGTCAGCAAACTTTCTCCTTCTTTCCCTTCTCAGTCCCACGATTAGTCCCTTTCACTTTTTTTTCTCTACTTTCTCTCTCTACCTTTGTGGTGCATTTGAATAAATTTGTTTCTGTAACCAAAGCCTAACAATAAGCCAAGTTGAAAAAAAAAACGGAAAAAAAAACTGGAGAAAGTAAAAGAGGCAGGAAGGGGAAAGGAAGTAACGGGGAAAAGATTGTCGGGTAAATAATCGGACAGGAAAAGCTTCCTTGTGCGTCACAATCATTTAATTTAATTAAAAATTAAAATAGGCGCCGGGTATAGCCATACTTTACCATATACCATAAAAACACGAAAAGTACCGTTTTAATCGCTTTTTTAGTTCCAGGATTTTGGATACATTTCTAGAAAAATCTTAATCTGTTATAGATCTTTTTTATAGACAAAAAGTTGGTGTAAAAAAGTGGAATTTGTATCATTTATAGATATAACACTACTACGTAACTACTTATATAGCAGTTAAGCACAAAGTAGAGAACACGTTTCTTGAATTTCTCCACCCATTCATAAGGCAACGTGACAAGTACAATCGAAATCAAAATCAATCGAGAGAGAGAGAGAGAAAGAAAGAGATGGAAAAAAATTCAAGGGATGCGATGGAGCGACGAATAGAAGATCAAAAAAAAATAGAAGCACGTTTCTGCATTAAAATGAAGTTCGTTTGACGTTCCCAAGAATTCAATGAATTCAAATATTTCATGTATTTTCTTCTTTTGGCTTGAGTTAAGAAAGACGAAGGGATGGATTCAAGTCAAAATCAAAATCAAAAGAATCCTTTCAATCTATATGTATTCAAATTCAAATGCCATGTTGCTCAACCTTAAACTATTTCTATTTTGTATAGTAATATATAGTTACACATTTTTATTTTGAGAATATAATTCCATTGAGAAGAAGCAAAAGATCGTGTTTAGAAAAACATGTATGCAATTGTCTGTCGATGGAATTAATCTTTTGACCGAGCATTTTTGCATTAAGCGCCGTTCGTCTAATTAAAACAAACTTTTTGAATTGTCTTCAATTTAGTACACAATGTTTGTAAATTGTGAAGATGGGCCACTTTGCGCCTTCAGCTACGATATTGACATTATTGCATTGATCTATAGCATAACTATCGATTGGGAAACCATAGAAAGGAATAGGAAATATATGCGACAGGAATTTAAAAACTTTGAAATTGAGACATTGAAGGAAATGGAAAAAGGAAAAAAAAAGCTCGAAATTGTTTGTTTTTCATTCAGAATGTCCATAGCTTACATCACATTCTGGATTATATTTGCTCTGTGATAATGCATTTGCTATATAGATATAGCAGAAGCGAATACAACACAATTTTTACACTTTAGAAAATATAGCTACGATTTTGTCGATTTTCGTGTTTTAATCCCAATTACGTTTTTTATCAAATTGATAAAAGTTAAAAATATTTGTAATTTTTGGTTTCAAAGAAGTTTAGTTTTATATATTTTCAATGGCTTCAGAAAGGCGCCATTGTTTTTCTAAAACAAAATCAAAATGTATAGTTATAGGGCGTAGGTATAGGTATACTGAAAATGAAGGGTATTTATATTGTTTATATTTTTTAGAATTCCAAATAGCACAGGACATTCCAATTGGTTGTGAAGAATATTCCACAATTTCATTTTTTTTATTCCGTTTTCCTTTCGCCGGTTGGTTGGTTGGCATGTAAACTCCAAGAGACTTTGATATTTTGTTCTTGTATTTCTTTCCACTATGCTGCAAGTCTGAAGAAAGGAAATTGTCAACGAGAATCTTTTTATGTGACATTGTAATCGAAAGTATTATTGGCCAGACTATGTGGTGAGTAGCCCGAAGAAAGACAGATTTACAGAAAGAACCTGACGTGGCCAATTTACCGTTCTGTCTGCCCTTGCGAATAAATTCCCAGAACTGACCCTACACTAAAGCATTACGTCTCGATAGACATTCGATAAACAGGATGTTATTGTTTTTATAGGATCGTGTATTGCGCAATTGCACTTTTTTAAACTCATCTTCCACGTACTTGCAAATTGCTTCAGAAAACTGCGATGCTTACAGTATAGTATAACGAGCTGGGCTAATGCTACTTAACCTTTTCGAAACGGCAACGTCTAGTTTTATGTACATCTTTTGAACGTGTTAATTTCTAGTTTTGACATTTTTGAATATTTTGATTTCTAGTTCTCACACTTTTTGAAAACTTGAATTCCTAGTTTTGACCTTTTTGAAAATGTCAATTTCTTGTTTTGACCTTTTTGAAAATGTTAATTTCTTGTTTTGACCCTTTGGAAAATGTCAATTTCTTGTTTTGACACTTTTGAAAGTGTCAGTTTCTTGTTTCGACCTTTTTGAAAATGTCAATTTGTAGTTTTGACCCTTTGGAAAATGTTAATTTCTTGGTTTGACCCTTTTTAAAAGTATTAGTTACTATAGTAGTTATTATAGTTTTAAACGTTTTCGAAAATTCTGAGTATACTATAGCTTGGATCGTTTTTACACGCCTGTAAAGTATTCATTCTTGTATGGGCTCCCAGTTCCAAATAGGTTAACACAATTGGATTGGTTGACTGATTCTGCTGTCCCTTGCTAGTGGCAGTTGACTGTTTGGTAATAATGTTGTATCGGTGGTCATAAGCAATTATGTACTTTACAAATATCCCCCTGAGGACCTTCTCTTTAAGAAACATTCACGTGCTGTATTCTGTATAGACGATCTGGAAATAAGGAACGGCGGTAACGATAAGTAGGCAGAATTATTTTGTCCATTTAACTCGGAAGTCCATTCTATCAGGTCAAAAGATCTGCCCACACACATTATGCATCTCTGCAGCTCCCAAAACTCCGAAGGAACAACGCAATCCTAAATAATTTGCTTATGGCTCTTTATCCCAAACAATCAGAGCCTTTTAAAAAATATTTTTCAAAACAATTATTTTTTTAATAAAACGTCAGCTACTAAAAAGCCAGCTAATTTCGAAAAAAACGTTGGAAAGCCCAAATGGGTCAAAGAGTAGCTTTGAAAATACCTGACCGTTTTTTTAAACACTCGAGAGTACTAACTTACAGGATTTATGTTCTGCTTTTAGCCCGCAGCTGGATACGCGCTACTGTCCACTGAATCAAAGAATGCTTCCAAGACAGCAGATGAGCTCGCTAATGACGCAATAAGAGACAAGGCTACAAAAGAAATCAGAGGCAGCAACAATAACAGTCGAAGATCCGGGAATTCGGAACAAAAAATGACTAATTAGCCCCGTCCTTGTCCGTCTTGTCAACGGAAGGACGGAGAGCCGGTAAAATGGCACGAAAGAAAGAAAGAAAACCGAAATAACAAAATATATCCTGAATTACAGCCAATCACATAATCTACGAGTCCCCAGTTTCCAATTCCCATCCATTATGTAGCGACTCATGTTTTTCGAAGGCCCATTTCTACTTTCTACCCAGATAAATGTCCAGGCTATGAAGAACGACATAATAACTACTCGGTATTCTTGGAGGGAGAAGGAGAGGAAGAAGAATTGGGTAGAACAACCAGCAACCATAGCACACCTCAAAGGGAACGGAAAGGAAGAGAAAAAAAAAGAGAAAGTAGAAAAAAAATACCTATATAAAAAAAAGGAAAGAAAATCAATGGAAAAGATAGAATTGATTGAAATGGAGTGAAAGGAAAAGTGAGCACTTTCTCTTTCTCTTTCCCTTGATATACTCTCTTCCATGTGAACTGTGATCTTACAACTTGAATTCCTGCCAAATACCACATTTCCACTGCCAATGCCACAAGTACGCTCAATTTTTACCCAAAAGCTATACTAACAGTGCGTGCTTGAGACAATCGCGGATCCAGCTGGCAGTATTTTAAGCGTTTTCACAAAAAAAAAATGATAAAAAAGGGTCGTTTTAACCTTTTCGACACCGAGAAATAAGGGAAACTATGCTTTACAAAAGTGTATATTATATAAATTAACTTTTTCAAAAAGGTCAAAATTAGAAACTAATAATTTGAAAAACATTCAAAACTAGTGACTATATAGCACTTTTAAAATGATCAAAACAAGGAATTCACACTTTTAAAAAGGTCAAAACTATAAATTAATATTTTCAAAAAGTTGTAAAACTATTATGTAATTAATAAACTGAACACTGTCAAAAAAGGTCAAAACTAGAAATTAACATTGTCAAAAGTTGTAAGACTAGTAACAGATAAACTAACACTTTCAAAAATGCCAAAAGCGAGAAATAAACATTTTGAAAAACATTCAAAACTAATAACTAACGCTTTCAAATAGGTAAAAAAAAATTCACATTTTCAAAAAAGTGGAAAACCAAATATAACCGTTTTGAAAAGGTTAAAACACTATTGTTTAAAATGTAAAAATTTTGAGCATATAAAGTGATTCTAATAATTTTTTTCTGTCCTAATTTTATTTCTGAAAAAATGCTTTTTTTTTCTAAAATTTTGAAAATCGATTTTGACCAAACTTGCTCCGCCACTGCACTCTTAGAGCGCATATAGAACCCTTCCTGAAGCTGGGCACCCAAGATTTATTATAGACATTAGACACCCGTTTTACATCTCTACGTCGATAGCTGTGCCAGCACTGCACCCTATTTCTGCCCAAAAAAAACATCTTTAAATATGGATATTATTACCATTCCATGAATGAATGAAGGAATCCAATTGGATTTAAACCTGAGTCAGAACTTGGAGGCTGTCAGATCATTTCCGAGCAATCAATACAAGCTGTCTGCATTAACGTCATAATGTTCTGGAGCGGGGATTCCTGAAGATTAGCGGGCACAAAAGTGAGGAGATGGAAAAAATGTGGGACACACAAGACGTGGCGTCAATCAAACACGTCAGTCGTCATTCATCAATCCAGACGGCCATTCAATCAATCACACACAAATACGAAAAATACTCTTCTTTTTTTTAAAAATCTTGCCACTATCTTTAAAATGGCCGTGTATCGATCTCTACAGCATGTAAAAAAAGTGCTACAAACACATGTTTTTAAGCGCTTATTTTATGCCTGAAAAAGGTGTAGGCATAATGTTTAACCTTTTCGAAACGGTAATAATACACTTTGTTTTGAACGTTTTTGAAAACGGTAATTTCTAGTTTTTTGGCCTTAGAAAAGGGTAATTTACTGATTCTGGCCGTTTTGAAAATATGTTATATACAAGTTTTGACTATTTTGAAAAAAATGTTATTTACTTGTTTTGACCATTTTGAAAAAATGTTATTTACTAGTTTTGATCATTTTGAAAAAGCGTTATTTACTAGTTTTGAGCATTTTGAAAAAAGTGTTATTTACT
>JAQFZC010007955.1:0-10672 GCA_034695205.1 Dicyrtoma fusca | reverse complement strand
CTAGTTTTGACCGTTTTGAAAAAGTGTTATTTACTAGTTTTGACCGTTTTGAAAATGTGTTATTTACTAGTTTTGACCGCTTTGAAAAAGTTTTATTTACTAGTTTTGACCGTTTTGAAAAAGTTAATTTATAGAATTAAACACTTTTGTAAAGCATTCTTTCCAGGGTTCCCGAATAGGTTAAATTTAGAGCTTTTTATTCAATTAAAATTCCAATTAAAATGTACCAGCAATTGTGTTGACACGCTTCTGAGTTCCCTTACAGCATAAATAGTAGCATAAATTAATTAGCACAACAAGAATAAATAGTCCAAGTAACACTATGGTTACCATAGTAACAGTAATAATGACAGAATTATTAGTAAATTATTGAATAATTGAATTATTGCTTCTGGCCCCGGCCCCGGCTCTAGCTCTGGTGAAGTCGAATCCTTTTCTGTTCCAATCTATCGATGAGACTTTGATCGATGGAATCTTCCCATTTTTTGGTTTGTTCCGCATCAGCAGCTTTATCTTGGGCTTGCACTTGAGCCAGTGTCTGTCCCGTCAATTTAGCTTCAATCTCAGCCTAAAATAATAGTAGATAGAAATAAACACCAAAATAAATAAAATAGAAGAGATTTTTAACAACTTTTTGGTTGAAAAAGCAGCGCAGTGCTCCGAAAATTGAGCCGTTAAAAAAAAGAAAGAGAGAAAGAAGAAAAGAACTTTTAATTAATGAAGGGACCTAGAATCCGTATTTCGAATTTCAGAAACTCCGGTTCGGTTCGGTTTCGTCTAGTATAGTGGCTAGAGCTGTAAAGTGTCTTAACCTATTCGCAACGGGGAAACCATGGAAAGAATGCTTTATAAAAGCGTTTAGTTTACTTTAGGTTTTCAAAAAAAACCAAAAACTAGAAATTAGCCTCTTCAAAAAGGTCAAAACTACAAATTAACTGTTTCAAAAAGTCCAAAAACTAGAAATTAGCCTTTCCAAAAAGGTCAAAACTACTAATTAACTGTTTCAAAAAGGTCAAAACTACAAATCAACTGTTTCAGAAAGGCCAAAAACTAGAAATTAGCTTTTTCAAAAAGGTCATAACTAGAAATTAACACTTTTAAAAGGACCAAAAACGGGAAAAAACACTTTCAAAAAGGGTCAACAAAAAATTCCCCGTTTCGAAAAGGTTAAACACAGCTTTTTTGCGTTTTTTTTTGTTTTTGCTTTTATGTACTTACCGAGCTCAAATGGTTTTCTTCCCAGTTTTCTAGAGCCTCTGTCATTGCCACTGCGGCAGCCACCAGAAGAAAAACCATTAAAAATATTTTCCGCATTCTGCTCCCTTCTTTCTTTTTTTATGAACAATTTCACAGACTACACTTTTTTAACAATTTTTTGTAATTTTTTACCCTCACGTCTTCACAAGTTGTGCTAAAAATATTTAATAACTGGGACGAGCTTTTGCAAACGCCAACTTCGTTCTGGGTTTCGGGGAGAAGTGTAGCAAATTAAATGTTTTTAAAAACTAGGATGCTAAGATGCTATGCTGGTTGAATGGTGCAAATTATAATCGACAAAATTGTGCTTTAATTTTCGGTGGACTTCCTTCTAGTGGCTTCTAGAAGGAAACCACAGCCTGCTAGTTGGTCGTTGGTCTGCTCTGCTCAAGGAAGTGATTACAGAATTTTTGTGTGTTTTCCTCGTCAATTAAAATTGGTTGCATGAGTTTGTTTTAGGATGATGATTAGGATTATTGCACTGGGCTCTTGTCTTTTGTCGTAGTACGTAGTAAGTGGCTGATTAATTCGGGAAGGAGTTCCATGTACATAGTTGATTGATGATAGAGCAGACGGTCGTGTATTCTATTATTCGATGGCAATCCCTCCCCAATGTGTTTCCTGATAGCTGCTCCTTTGTTCTATCAGTATTCAATGAAAAATGCATTTTTCATACAAGAACTCTTTTGCATGGGAAGGGAACATAAAGAAGAAAGGAGAGAAGCTATGGCCAAGCACGAGAGCACTTCCCAACAAAGTATAAAATAAAAAGTAGGTACATTTATAGGAATATTAGGAATAAAGAAAATATTGGTAAAAATCTCGTAGCATAAAATACAATGGGAACGTGTAGAGTAGACTGGAGGTGGTGGGTATACTTTGGAAGGAGCGGCTCCAGCTGATATGTACATAGTAGGCTGCGGTCCATGGCGCCCGAATGTTTTGAAACTTTCATTCAAAAATGAGTAGTTTTTGTGGTAAAGGCTCTTTTTTATGAAATAATGGCAAATTTTTAGAAATTATTGCTCAAAATTTACCATTTATTGTATCTCTTTTCTTTTAATTCATTTTTGAATCTGTGAACTCTTTTGCCTTTCTGTCTTATCAAAATTGACTAGGTATATAATTTCGTTGAAAAATCTTTTTTTTTTAAACAGGAATTTCTGTTTTTTAATAAAAAGGACAATTTCTTCAAATTCTTTAACACATCTCGTTTCAAAACTGCTTTTGCCATCTCAAGATGCTGTGTCACAATAATTGACAGTTTCTTTTGGAAAATCTCGTTTAGAAAGGGAATGTGCACTCAGCCCTGTATAAAATTCTTTTTCAAAGTTTACATTTGTTTTCGAAACTACACTTTTTGAAAATGTTTCTTTTCATAAAGAAAACATTTATTTGAAATGGAAAAGAACTAGAGCCGCCTAGTCTTTTCACGAAGGTACTGTACATACATACATATATCTGGTTTTGCATCTTTTTGAAAGTGCGGTATTTCTTGTTTTGACATTTTTGAAAGTGTTAATTTACTGTATTGACCTTTCTGTAAGAATTAATTTCTTGTTTTGATATTTTTAAAAGAGCTAATTTACTGGTTTGACCTTTCTGAAAGGGTTAATTTATGGTTGTGATCTTTTTGAAATCCTTAATTTACTGTATTGACCTTTTTGAAAAAGTGCTATTTTCTAGTTGTGACAGTTTTGAAAAAGTGTTATTTACTAGTTTTGACCGTTTTGAAAAAGTGCTATTTACTAGTTTTGACCGTTTTGAAAAAGTGCTATTTTCTAGTTGTGACAGTTTTGAAAAAGTGTTATTTACTAGTTTTGACAGTTTTGAAAAAGTGTTATTTATTAGTTTTGACCGTTTTGAAAAAGTGTTATTTACTAGTTTTGACTATTTTGGAAAAGTGTTATTCACTAGTTTTGACCGTTTTTAAAAAGTGCTATTTCCTAGTTGTTACAGTTTTGAAAAAGTGTTATTTCTTGTTTTTGCCCTTTTGAATTCATACTTACTGGTTTTGACTGCTTTTGAAAATGTTAATTTTTACACAAAAAAAAAGCTCTTTCTTTCCATAGTTTCCCAGTTGCGAATAGGTTAAAAGTACTGATAGAACAGAGATTCTAAAATCTATGAGTATTGCTTCTTTTTTTTCTTCTTTTATTGATGTTTCTTGACGGGGATATACCTATAGCGAGCCGTCTGTGTCTCTGTGCCTCTGTCACAGTGTGTCAACGGACAGACACGTTTTCTCCCATTCTTTCCCTCCTTGCTTCCTTTCCCGGCTGTATTTGTGTGCATTAGGCAGTTTTTGCATTACTAGTCGAGGCTCGTGGGGGAGCGAGGGGAAGGCGGGGTAATGGTAATTTATGGGGAGTCGCGTGTGCCAAACTATTCTCCATCTTATTGATACGCACACATGTAGCACAGGGCCTAACATTCCACATTTTCACATTGAATCCATGGATTTCCTTGGTTCTTTTTTTTCTCTCTCTCTCTCTTTCGCCTCTTATTTAATTCCCTGCTCCATAGATTCATTCATCTGGGCGGTGGGGTGTGTTCCCAGGATTCTCCGATAAATTCACCATTGCAGCCCATATTGTGTAAAGCGAGGAAGGAAAAAAGAAAGAGAAAAAAACCACAAGAGCCAGAGATAGACGAAGGCAGACCACTACTGTGCGTATAGTGTACACTAGGGCATTCAATCGGCAATCCCTGGAACGTTGAAAAAAGCAAAAAGAAAAAAAAATTGAATGTATTGGGTTTGGTGGAGATCCTGGAGGGAAGGTGCCCGCATCTCCATCTCCGTCTCAATCTGTGGATGAGCACATGGGAGACATGAGAATTGAAAATAGAGAGCCTATACGCATCTATAACCTATCACCATTGTATTTCTATTAGAACGACTAAGGCCTTGCCTTGCCTTGGCTCAACGGCCTACGGCGAAGGGGGTCTGTCCACAGCGACGTTATGGAGACGGAAGGTCACACGTTTTTTGAGTGTGTAGAAAATACTTTTTTGCACTGGCCTAATTAACATGTTTCTATAGGTATCGTGTTTTGCACTTTTTCAAAATGGAAATATATATAGCAGGCTCTTCATTTAAAGTGTTTAGATAGCCTATTTTACTGTTTTTAAAAATGTTATTACCTTACCTTCTATTATTAGCTTTTAATAGAAGGCGGGTCTCTAATAGACTGAATTTTGTAAATAGAAAGCCGGCCGTCTATTAGAAGCTTTACGGTATTTACATTTTGCTTTTTCTGAAATGTGTAAACAGAGAGAATTATACGACTTTTTTGAAGATATGTTATTACCACGTTTTGCTTTTTTTGAAAAGTGTAGATAGAAAGAATTTGCTTTTTTAAGATGTTGTTACCAAGTTTCGCCTTTTTTGAAAAGTGTAGATAGAGAGAATTTGCATTTTTTAAAGACGTTATTACCACGTTTTGCTTTTTTTGAAAAGTGTAGGCAGAGATTTTGCACTTTTACAAAATATGATTCTCATCTTTTGCCTCTTTCCGAACGTGTCAAATCCACGTTTTTCTCCTTTTTTTGGAAACCATTATATCATATGTTTTACCACCTTTTAAATTTATAGATTTCATGGTTATTGCGCTTTTTCGAAACTTGAATATCATGTTTTGCTCGTTTTTTTGGAAATGCAAATGTAACACTTTTTCCATTTTGTAAAAAGCTGTTTTCATGTTTGTGTTTCGGCAATTTTTAAAGCATTTTTCAAAACCAAGCGTGGTACGGTTGGACGTCATTTATGCAGGGCTTCTGTCCGCATATTTTATAATGTATGGGTGATTGTACGGAGGCTCCGTGTTTCTTAAGGCGGCATTTTTTCTGTTGCTCAAAAGTATAGGTAGTTATAGTATAGCTAGTATAGTATAGCTATACTATAGCTATAGCTACAGTTATAGCTATAGTTATAGCTATAGCTACATATATATTTGCATCTGTATTTGAGCCTCTTGACAGTGCATGGTGTTCTGTCGCTCGAGTTTTTCCTTGTTTGTGGCTTTCGTATCGATATTGCATTCAGTTGGAGTGCATAGGATGACTGCCAATAGATTTATTTCAGAACTGTGCGATGTATGCAAATGTATTTTGTAGGTATGTAGACAGGGTTCGATCTCCCAAGATTTTTTGTAGTTGGCAAAAAATTCTCCTCTTGAAATGTTATAATAGGAGATGGAGATGGAGAAGGAGAGAGATGTGAAGAATTACATCGATCGACAATAGGTTAGAACTCAACGAACAGAATACAGAAAAAAGAAACGGGCTGGGACTTGACATTATGAGATGTCAACCTCAAGTGAAGATGTGTCCGTACACAATGCAATGAGCATCTTCCCCCCACTCCGCGTCATTCATATTGCTCAACCCCAGCAAGATTCAAAGCTCAAGTTTCTCCTCTCACTTTCCCGGCGACCTGTTTTTCTTCCTTTTTAGATTGACAGGGAAAAAATAGCATGAAACTCTGAAACTCAAAAGGAAATTATGCTGCATTATATTTATAATGAGATAGGGAGACGAGGCAGGCATGTGTGAGTGCGGGTAGGCAAGCGTCGGTGAAGATGCTTTTTTTCTTCGGTTGTATAGAACAAGTACAACCAACCGTTTTAAGCATTTAAAAAAAGTGTAATTAGCAGTTTTACAAATTTTAAAAAAGTGCAATTAGCAGTTTTACATATTTTAAGCAGTTTTGCACATTTTAAAAAGTGCATGCAATAAGCAGTTTTGCACATTTTAAAAGTGCAATAAGCAGTTTTGCACAATTTGAAACAGTGAAAATTAGTAGTTTTACACATTTTTACAACTTGCCATTAACAGCTTGTCGCATTCTCAAAATGTCCAGTTTGCACTTTTACACTTTTTAAAAAAGTGCAATTTGCTCTTCTATACAGTTTGAAAAAGGGTAATTAGCAGTACATATTACACAATTTTAAAAAGCTTAATAGCTATTTTACACATTTTGAAAAGTTATAATAAGCAGTTTTATGCATTTTGAAAAAGTACAAGTAGCAGTTTACAGTTTTACACATTTTGAAAACGTGCAATTTTCACTTTTGCACATTTTAAAAAAATGCAATTACCAGTTTTGCACATTTTGCAACCGTGGAATTTGAACTTTTGCACATTTTTAAAAGATTCAATTAACGGTTTTGCGCATTTTTAAAAGGTGCAAAAAGCATTACTGTCAGCATTGCACATTTTTGGTAGTTTAATTCACAATGGTATGCATTTTCAAAGAGTGTGATTAGCATTTTTACTTTTTCAATAAAGTGTAATTAGTGGCTTTGCACATTTTCAAAATGTTCAATTACATAGCAGTTGTATGCCTTTTGCCTTTTGAAGCGTTGCGTATGCAACCTTACCATACGTTTCAAAAAAAATAAATAAAAGGCAGATTTTTGGGACTTTAGCTCTCGCTTTTAGCCGCGGACTGATCTTCCCCCACAATGCACAATGCTTCTTCACCCACGCTATTATTTTCATACAAATTCTTGTGCAAGGAAATACTGTGAGTTGTAGGAGTCCTTTAACCTTTAAAAAGTTACGCACAATCTATAGGACACAGTCACACACAACTATACAAGTAATACATGGGATAGTAATAATAATAATAATAATAATTCTAATAATAATTCTAATAATAATATGCACAGGGCTAACAACTAGTATGTAATGGCAAAAGTGGTATGGTAGACTAGCTATGGAATTTTTGGTAGAATTTTCCTTGGAAATGAAAAAGTTGTAATAAATATCTTGTTTCCTGGCTTTTTTTTCAACCACAGACTAATACTAATACATTATTAAAATGAAACCACGCACGCAAAAGCTAAACTTTTTTACCATTTACCACATGTTTTCTCACATTACTTCCATGCGGCTTTTTTTTTCTCCCTATTAATAGGTTTTGCTCTCATAAAATTAATTTTTTTCTTTCTCCTTTTCTACTTCCCGATAAGCCCGTTGGATTTGGATTCCTTGTACTGTGTCTGACCTGTGACCGTAACTCTGACTGCTACACATTTTTTGCAATTGCAAATCTAACAGATGTGCCCATGTTATAGTAGACATTCTTTATTTAATTCTAATTGAATAAAATTGTGTCCATTGCCCTTTAGTTTGGAATTTAAATGCTAGTGTAAGCCAAGCGCCATATATCTTCTAGTCGAGCGTATATAGCTATAACTACTGCAGGTTAAGACGCAAAGTTACACGGGATTTAAAAAGGGCACAAGATTTTCCCACTTTTCTTGATTTACTGTTCGAAACAGCGAGTTAGTAATAGTACTTTAAACTAAATTTTGCACCTTTTGAAAACATGCAAACGTCTATTTGCACCTTTCAAAACATGCAGAACTGGTATCTAATCCTTTAAAAAGTATTAAAGCCTTGAATTATACCTTTCCAAAAGTAGTAAAAACCTCGATTTACACCTTTTCAGAACATAAAAAACCTCGACATGCACCTTTTCAAAACATGCAAAACCTCAATTTACATTTTTAAAAACATGCAAAACCTCGATTTGCGTCTTTTTAAAGCATGTAAAACCTCGATTTACACTGTTTTAAAACATCCAGAACTGGTATTTGAACCTTTCAAATGTATCAAAGTCTTGACTTACATCTTCTGGAAAGTAGCAAAACCTCAATTTATACCTTTTTAAAACATTCAAAATCTCGATTTACCCTTTTCGAAATGCCTTTGCGAAACCTGGAAAGACACTTTGGGAAACAGTATGAAAATCTGTCCCCCATATCTACATACATAATACAGAAATGGGAAAACATTCCGTCTTCGTTCTTTTCAGTTTTTAAGGATTTATGTTGCACCTTAAATTATTTGCCTGGCATACCTTTGCTTACAAGCAACTTTGCTGTTGATAAGCGTCATTTTGCTTCTCAGTAATCAAAATACCTATGTACTAATGTTAATCTAAATGGTTTGACACTTGGAAGATGCATGGTGGGTGGAAGTGGAAGTGCAGATAATACTTATTAAACCATGTAATACAGACGTCTCCGTATATTTTGTCACTATGTTTTTGTGCTCGACGTGGAAGCCATTCCACCCAAGTGTTTTAATCGCGAATGGAGGAAGTGTGGGACGGACGTGGAATCGCTTGGACGGATTAGTCAGTCTTTATCTCCACAGGATTTGAATACATGATCCCAAGAGGGTAGTTAGAGCCCGTCCTGCAATTCCATTTCCGAACCACACTCCTCATGTCCAGTGACAAATTATTGAAATTTATTACCACTTTTATCCATTTGGATCTCTACTTAGATAATGGTGTAGATACCAACGTTTCTATGGAGATATAATGCACGTTACGGTGTCTCTTTCGGGGCAGTAGTATAGAATGACAGAGCCCAGCCTTATTATGAGAATTTACTCTTTTATGGTCACTTCCATCAAATTCCTTTTCACGATTATTCGCTATAGTTTGTTGGACATTGCATTGTAAGGTAATTTTGTATTAACCTATTCGAAACGGGAAAACCGTGAAGTTGCTTAGTGATTCTATTACAAATAAACATTTTCAAAAAAAGCAAAAACTAGAATTCAACATTGTCAAGATGATCGAAACTAGAAACTGATACTTTCCAAAGGGTCAAAACTAGAATTTAATATTTTCAAAAAGATCAAAACTAGGATTAACGTATTCATGAAGGTGTAAAACTAGGTGTTAACACCTTCAAGAAGGTGTAAAAACTAGAAAATAGCTCTTTTAAAAAGGTCAAAAACTAAAAATATCATTTCAAAAAGGTGCAAAAACTAGAAAATAGCTTTTTTCAAAAAGGTTAAAACCAAGAAATATTACTTTAAAAAGGTGCAAAACCTAGAAAACAACACTTTCAAAAAGGTCAAAAACTAGAACTACCTAATCATCTTCAAAAAGGCGTAAAACTGGAAATAACAATTTGAAAAAGGTGCAAAAACTAGAAAATAGCACTCAAAAAGGTCAAAAACATGAAAATAGCGATTTAAAAAAGGTCAAAAACAAGAAACATCATTTCAAAAAGGTGTCAAACTAGAAAATAGCACTTTCAAAAAGGTCAAAAACTACTAGAAATCATCATTTCCAAAAATGTGTAAAAACTATGCATATTGCTGTTTCGAAAAGGTTAACGTTTTCCAGAAAGCAAAATACAAAGAAAGTATCAATATTTATAAGTATAGCATTATAGTATGTAGTTAGTATTAGTATCTGTAGTTTTCAGTATAGGCATCATCCTCGGGTGTTCCACGCACTTTTGACCGTAGACTTCCCAATTTTTCTAAAAGGAAGTTTCGGATCGTGTGTGATCGTGTGTATGTGTGTGTGTGTGTGTGTGTGTGTGTGTGTGTGTGTGTGTGTGTGTGATCTCAAGATCTCAACCTTGGCTTCGGTGTGGTGGTATTTATTTACGGACCCAGGAACGCACAGCAGTAGCAGTTGCACTTCCACACCAATAATGCAATGCTCATTGGCCAAAACGAATATTGCATTAGGTAATTGAAGGTATGGCTCTGCTCTGTAATCTTGTCTCCATCGGCTTCCTCCCCAGCAGACTTTCCACTCTCGTCTCAGAGATCGTAATTTGTGGGGGATGATCATGAATGAGTAGTTGAGTTGCAGGAGTGTGGACTGCAAGGCTATGCAGCTCGTATATAATTCATCAATTTATTCGTCTTGTGATTTACTCGTGTGCAGAGTGCAGAGGCATTGAGCCTGTGGGCAACGTCCATTGCATTGTATTATGGATGGACACATTAAATTACATCATCCAGGTACGAAGGAACGAAACAAGCTGCACTTTATGCGTCAGAGACACGCACTTCAAACGACGCACTGTGTGCGGATCGTGTACTGATTTTAAATTGAATGACCAGCAACGCAACAGCGGGGGGCTCGCAAATGTGACTGTTTACTGTATGAGTGAAAGACCGTGATTTTAAAAAAATGCATTCTTGCCATTTTGAGTAGTTTTTAAAGTACCTACCTATTGATTCTGATTCTAGTTCTGTCCTTTTGTTTAAAAAAAGGCAAAAGAAGTTAATATGTACCTACCATGTTTTGTTAGTTTTTGAAATGCTGGTGACTATTATGGTTCGACCTTTTTTAAAAAGTGTAATATACCATGTTTTGCAAGTTTTTAAAATGTCATTATCACGGTTCGGCCTTTTTAAAAAAGTGAAGTATCCTGTTTTGTAAGTTTTTAAAATGTCATTATATCGCGTTTCCACCTTTTTAAAAAAGTGAAATAGCACGTTTTGCAAGTTTTTAAAATGTCATTATCGCGTTTCCACCTTTTTAAAAAAGTGAAATAGCATGTTTTTCGAGTTTTTAAAATGTCATTATCGCGTTTCCACCTTTTTAAAAAAGTGAAATAGCATGTTTTTCGAGTTTTTAAAATGT
>JAQFZC010007954.1:0-10672 GCA_034695205.1 Dicyrtoma fusca | reverse complement strand
TGAGCAGTCTTTGCTTTTTTCGTAAAATAAAGAGCTTAAAGTGGTTAACTCCAAACTACTGCCAGCTAATAAAGAAGAAGGAAGAACGGTCATACAGAGTTATTTCAAAAATTATGTGTGGTCAGTACAAAAAAACGTTTACCCACTTGATTTATAGAAACCCTACCGGATCGTTCAACGCGATTTGTGTAAACTTTAATTGGATTAAATGCACTTTTAAAAGTATATTTAACAAACCCAGAAATTATAAACGAATTGGGTGGAACAGTAAAATCGTATATACGGATCGGGGAAGCGGGGAGGGGTGAAACCCAGATGGGACACCATAAAGACCATCATATGAATTATTGTTAAAAATAAAGCAATATTTTTAATTAAAAAACATTTTTGAACTTTAAAATACATTATTCGATACTTGGGGCAGGACAATTGTAACTCAATTCTTTTAGGAGGGGGAGGGGGGGGGGGGTGAAACCCGGAATGGGACACCAAAAAAAGCATCATTTGAATTTTATTATTATGATGATATGAAGGTACTTCGGAGGTTTATGGATTTGTACCTAACAAACTATCCTTTCATGAATCATCATGTTAATTGTTTTACTTTTTTATTTTTTTAAATGAATGATCCTGCGAAAAATCCTGCAATTTTTGATTGGAATAAAAATCTAAAATTTAAACATAATTCATTATTTCCTAATATATTTAGGTCTTTAGTAGTTGGTGAAAGTAATTGCGGTAAAAGCTGTCTTGTTTTTAGTTTACTATTACTAGAAGGAATGTTGGGCTATAATAACCTAATTTTAGTAGGCGATAGCTTACAACAAGATGCATATCAAATTTTAATTTAAGCCCTTAAAAATAATTTAACAAAGCAACACATAGTAGCACTATTTGACAATAAACAAGCAATAGAAAAAATTGTTTATGTGAATTTTAAATAATTAAAAAACCCGGAGAAGGACTCAAAATAGATCCAAAACAAAACATTATATTACAGTCTATGATACAGATACAATAATACCAGATCTAAATAAAATTGACTCTAAATTACTTACTATTATTTTGTTTGATGATGTAATGAACGGAAAAAATCAAGATATTATGAAACGTTATTTATATGCGGTAAAGGCATAATATAGATACATTTTACATACCAAGAAAATATTGTTAGTAAATGATACTGTGCAACTATACACAAACAGCATTCCTGGGTGATTATTTAAATTCAAATAGTAGTGAAATGTGTTCTGAAATTTATAATGTTATAGTAACTACAACTATATTATTTCTATTCAATATTTTTAGAGATCTTTAGTTACTACAATCGAAACTAACACAAACACAATCACAGTCATAAACACAAACACAAACATAAACATAAACACAAACACAAACATACACACAAACATAAACATAAACAGACACGTTAATCAAACAATGTTGGTAGTGTAGTGATGTAATGTCTACCTAATCTTTTTTTTAATTTTTGAAATTTTTGATTTTTTAAAAATACTCAACATATCATTGATTGCCAAATTTTTTTTGTGATATTTAGAGTAAATAATGACCATTTTAGTGATTGTAGGCATTTTGTAAATTGTGTGAATATTTGTGGTCCGGGACCGGTTTTCTATACTCTACTTATATCATTCTTGAAGACCTTTCCCCAGACCGAAGGAAGGTTAAAGGTTTGTTACTCAAGTATCGGGCAGAAAAAGCAGCATCTAACCCATCAGCCACCTGTAGGCTCTGGTCCTCCAGGTATCTCATACTTAATGAAGAGTGTTCAACACAATTCTATGAATCAGATCGAACTTCAATGCTTCCGATTTCAGAAATTCCTGGATATAGTCACAAGAAGACCCGAGGGTCCAGCACCACCCAACCTGCAGCCATCCTTAAGCCTAAAGCAAACCCATGACGTTACTGCAGCCCCACAACACTATCTAAAATACTACACTAGAACATTAATCGGTACAATAATTTTAATAATTTGTGTAATAATGACAAGAAGGAAATACTCAAGTGTAGTGTAATTAGTCTTTCTGAAACATGGATTTACGATAATGATTTTGTTTTTTCTGATTTTAGTAGTTTTAATGTGTACATTTCAACAGCAACAAGAAATTATGCTCAGGGACGGCAAAGTGGAGGAATAGCTGCCTGTGTAAACAAAATTGCATTCAAATCGTCTCTGATTGAACTTGACAATAATAATATTATTATTTTAAAATTAACTTACACAGGCACTTCTAAATCTATAATTTTGCTGTTCGCATACTTGCGACCTGGTAACGAGCATGATTTTATGATCTCTGTTCTTGATGATAAACTAAAGAAAATTAGTTGTACATATTCTAATTTAATAATAATTGTATGTGGTGACTTTAATGCCAGGGTTTCCAATCATAACCAAGTTTACCCGTGTGTTATATCAGGCCTGCAAGTAACCTCCGATCGTTCTAGCCTTTACAATTACTGTATCAAAAGAAGTAGAGATCTAACTGCAACAATGGAGCTTAATTCATTTGTGCTGCTTAATGGTAGAACTATATCCGACTCTCCTGCACAATTTACATGTATATCACCTCAAGGTGCCAGTGTTATTGACCATTTCTGGGTTAATTAAAAGGTCTCTGTTTTATTAATGATTTAAACGTACTTGCTTTTCCTGAATCTGATCACCTTTCCTGTGAACTGTGAATCCTGCTAGAAAACATAGGCAAAAGATATAGGAGCAATAACTTAGTTACTAGGTGGAACTCAAAATTTTCTTTTGATAAGTATTATGCAGCCAACCACCCTCCTATCTTTAATTCTAATGTTAAAATATGTCAGTCGGAATTAGTAAATAGTATACATAATGCGGAAACCGCAAGCGGCATGGTCTACGAGGTTTTTTTTTGTATTGGGCTGCATCAGCATGTAGTATTTCATGGATACCACACGCGTCACTCGCCAAGGCCGTGAGACCTATTGCAATTACAGTAACAAATTGCTTTCAGGAATTTCTACTCAACAACTCGATAGTCTACGAGGTTAACGCCAACGCTGTAAGTTGTCCCTGGTTTGACGGTGAATGTTTTAAAAAACGAAAATCCGTAAAGCGTTGACTGAGTTAGGCCCAAAAGAAAAATTGCACAGCTGTTTGGAATCACTATCATGCTGCTAAAAACTATATTCAAACCTCAGTAAACGCAAACAAATACTAAATCTAATTACAACTCTATTCATGTATGATGTTTCAATTTATTAAGGGACGATGCAAAAAATCCATAACGCTGGTTGGGGACGATAGTTGTTCCGTTTATCGTTACAGCCTATACCTACAGCATTGCGCAGGGGGCGCTAAATGCGTTACACAAGGGGTAGGTGGGTACTGAAGGTCCGTTTTTTGCTGTATGTATTTTATGCATCGCCCCTAATTGAAAATACAATTATTATTTACACTTATTTATTCCCATGTTAAAATTTTTAAAATGGGAATTTAGGAATTCTGGTTTTGGTGACATATATTTTTACAATTTAAGTAAATGCAAAAAAAACGTAAAAAAATATTTTCATTTTTTCCGGTTTAGAAGCGAAGGGGGTTTACATGGGAACACCGCTATTCTACATATTCTTACATTAAATTTAATTGCGTATGTACAGATTAATTTTAGTACGTTGAAAAACAATAACAGTATTACAGAATATAAATTAATTAATTTAGTTTCTTAATGCGGGTTTCTAATCCATTTTGATAGATCAGGTAAAAAGTGTGATTGACTTGTCAAGTCTCTTAAAGTGTTTGGTAAGCAGTTCTATACATTAATAAAACGATACATGATACTTCGAGTAAACATTTCAGAGTTTTTGAATAGCGATTTGACTGTGTTTAGATGTATACCTACTAATGCGTTAAACTCATATACAACTAGTTCATTGAGTACGTACTACTATTTTAAAACCTTAAATAGCTGAGCATTTGTCAGCACAATAAAACAGTATTCTTTCCTTCACCAATAGTATGTTGCAATTTTGCATTAAGTATCCTTCTATTTCAGAGTTTACAAACAAGTTACCTTGTGACTTTTACGACGTATTTGTCTAGTTTTGTTATTAGAGCTATATAAAAAGGAATAAATAAGATTATTTATCTTGTTCTGTATTGTATCCAAGTCATGATCTGTTCAATAGCCCCACGTCGTTACGCAGTATTCAATGTGAGATAAAACAAATGCATTTATGCATAATTTTAACATGTCAAAAGTAACATATGGTTTGATTTTGTACAGTATTCCAATTGATCTGCTTACTTTAGATTTAACATGTTCAAAGTGTGTTTTAAATATAAGATTAGCGTCCAGGTGGACATCAAGGTATTTGTAACAGTACACTCGTTCTATACTAAATACTAAAGTTATTACAGGACAGCTTTAAAATTGTAGGTACCTTAGTATCATTTGCTTTGTGAAAAACCATAAATTTGGTTTTTTCATAGATTAACTGTAGTTCATTTGAAGTGCACCATTCATCGACAGCATGTAGAGCAGCTTGGATTTTAAGCATAGCATTTTCCATATTTGTATCGTCAGCGTATATAATTATCATCAGCATAGAATACACAGGCACATACTAGAACTGCAGGTATTGCAGCTATGCTATTAATATACAGAATAAACAATAGTTGTCCAAGGATTGGGCCCTGCGGTACTCCCCAGTTTAATGAGTAAATCTGTGAAATAGACATATTTAACCTAATTTTAAATGTCCGATCTATAAAATAGTTTAATAGTAGTCTGAGAAAGCCTCCATGTAAATTGTATTCTAGTTTCAATTCGCTAAGCAGATTAATATATGATACAGAATCAAATGTATTTTTAAATCGACATACACAGCAACAACCCGCCTGCTTTTCTTATCAATTCTATTGAATATGTCTTAATACACTATCTAAATAGCTTTTTCACAGGACCTATGGTTTCTAAATCCATGTTGATTATCGCATAGTTCATCTCTTACTGAAGCTAGGACACAAATAGATAATATTTTCTCGAATTATTTACATAAAACTGTTAGGGTTGATATTGGTCTATAGCTATATGCTAACGACTGCTTTCTAGTGTTTTTATATATAGGAGTATTTGTTGGACATTTAAAGGCCGATGGCTGAATGTTCAGACATGAAGGATATCCAAACAAATAAAAATATGTGTACGTGGTTGACCAAGAGGTTTTCGAAAACGATAAGTAGGTATATTACATAAACAGAACTGTTGCGTCAAAACCATAACATTTTCTAAATTGCTAATTCATACGATTTTAATTAACATCAACAAGACAAAGTACATGCTTTCCCACAAGGTAAATGACATTGTTGATGAGGATTTTAAGATTGTATGTGACGGTTCTGATGTCGAAAAAGTGCACACATTTTGATACCTAGGTATTGTCAATGATGCTAATCTTAATTTCCAAGAGCACTTTTGCTGTCAAAAAACTCATGACTACTGCCATCGGTGTTATAAATAGGCTTAAGCGTTACCTATATTACCTTTCCAACTTTTTTCCTGTATCTCAAATCATTTGTAATTACTATTGTTGACTATGGCTTGCCTATTTGGGGTGTAGTTAATAATGCTGATATACAGTCCTTGATGTCACATATAAATAAATTAATTCATAACTATGTACGCATTAGCTATTATACAAAACATGTACTGGAGAGAGACCTTCTGGAACTTGTTAATTTCTTATCTGTAAAGGAGATAATTTGGTACTACTCCATTATGTTTACATTTAAATACCTACAACGGAAATATAATGTCAAATTCCTAGATAAATTGTACGTGGTAGGTACTACAGGCAGAACGAGGAGCAGCAATAAGCCCTATAGCATGGTTACCTCATTTAACAATAAATCGACTTCCTATACTCGTTCTTTTGAATACAGAGCCCTACGATGGTGGAACTTACGTTCCGACAATGTATGTAATGATCTGGATGTCAGTGTTGACTACTTTAAAAAGTCCCTATGTAAATATATTGTAAATGAGCGAATAGGTACTAATAACTTCTTGGATCCCCCGCAGTGTGTATAGCACTGGTTTTGGATTATGGACTGGTTTTATATAATTTGACTGATTTATCTTTCTGACTGTGTTTGAAATATTTCTCATTGTATATGATAATTGTTATCCGTTGTTGGAAAACAATGCCTTGCACTGTACTACCTGATACCTTAATAAAGTTAATAAATAAAAAAAATAAATAAATACAGTTTCAGTTTCAGTTTGCTTTATTGTCGAGTCATTCAGTACATAATGTATTGGTTTCCAATGACGGACCTCTAACTACATATGCAGTTTTTACTAAATATATATTATGTAAATAATTTATTTCGCTTTCTCGATGTGGCCTCAGCCCAGACAACATAAATAATTGCATATGCATGTACCGTAATAGAATGTCAGCAGACCGGGGCGAATAGAATAAACAAATGAAATGAAAAATAGCAAAAATGAGTGTGAGGCATGGTGCTGTATTTTTAATACGAACAAAAGATAGGTAACAGTTAGTCAACAAACTGCATAAAAATTGCACAAAAGTATTATAAAAAGCCTTTTTTTATTTGTATAAATATTATATTTAACTAAACTAGTAGTAATAACGGTTAATTAGTTTTACACAGCACATTCTCATCCGAATCGTATTCGTTTACGTTATAAAACGCTTTTCCTCGTCACCAATAACTGCTGCTTGTGTCTGAAAGTGCAAGGAATTTACTTTCAACTATTTAATTACGAAGTATTTTCAAACCACCTTAACATAGAGTATTCCTTAAAGTTATTAGCTCATCTTCACTTTGATTTGTATTGCTGTCTTTGTTTGCTTCCCCAGTACCCACAAATAGTGCAAAGAATACAAACGAGGGAAGAAGACTTTAAGACAACTCAAGCATACCATAAAAAAGATCTCCTGCCAGTGAGTTAAAAATAATAGTTAATTTTTAATCTATCTTGTCACTATTATAGTATCTGTCTTCTCATTTATTGGCCACAGGTATTTCGCGATTAGTCTAAGGGGCTAAGCGTTGGGCCGAGGCCAACATAGCAAGAGCAAAGATGTAGCAGTATACGTAGAGGGGGGAAGGGCTACAAAATGGTGGGATCAAAAATCTGCCATTTGATGTTTATATACTATGACTTGCCCACACTTTCTTGTAAGTACAGTGCTTTTTAAGTGGTTTTCTCACGACACTGAACAGTATGTACAGTCAACCTTCCGTAGTGTTGAACCTTACCGTACAAAGTAGCACAATACACAATTTTTTAATTTAATAATGATTCCTTTAGTAAAACTTAATTCTTCATGTATGCAAATTCTACAAAAATGCTTGAGTGCTTTCACTTTTAAAGATATTTTACTATCTCTGAACATCTAGCAGCCAGATATAGCGTGTATAGATACCCGCCTTGAAAAGACTGGCTAAGCCTTCTAACTTCTTTATAAACACTTCTCATTAAGCGTCTCTAACCACTGAAAGGCCAGCTGAATGGAATGGACAAGGAAGCCACACTAACAAAAAATTATAGTGACCGTTGTACATTACGTTTCTTTTATTTCTACTGATATGTCCTGGTGCGGGTGCACTTCCCCTGTTCTGCTCACATAAATACGTATAAGGATGAAGAAGAACGTAAGAAGCAGTGCCAAGTTAATGGTACTACTTGAGCTGAAGTTGTTCTGCCCAACCACTTGATGTAGTCATTCACTCTGACCACAACGAAATAGAGCATCTCGAAAGCCAAGAGAAAGTATCCAAGTGAAACGAAATTATACCTATATTGTGTAAACAAGCGAACGTATACCTTTTTCTTCAGTAAAATCGTAATCGTATACAGAACAGAGAGAAGCATTACTATCCTTCTACCTACTCAAAGTCAAGCTTTCAAATCTCAAAACGATTCTTTGGTCGTGGAGGAAATAGATAGGTATATAAATATATAGGTAGGTGAACATACGTATATATACTCAGCGGCGTCTTCCATCCCAAGCTTCGTCTCGGTTGTCCTTGACTTGTTATTGTGCACGCAGGTTTTTTTACACATGAATCTCATAGAAGGGAAAGTAGAAATTGTGGCACTACCTATGCTACAGGACAAAACTTTAGCAATATCCGTACAGCTATATACCCCTGTACCGATCTGTTACTTTTATATGTGTAATACTGTTATGAGGAAATAAGTGGAAGGCATCAATGATGTGAACCTAATGACCCCTTGGCGGAACTTGACAGCAAAGGTAGAAGAAAAAGTATGGAAGGGAAAAAAACTAGATTACATCAAGCAGGTAAACAGAACAGAATATAATCTGAACACATAAGCTTGTTTGTACATATAAATGTCGTCTTCGTCTTGAGTCGAATTTCTTGGACCGCATTTCTTGTATGGTATGGCTGGGAGTAAATATATATGTATACACTTTACAAGTATTTATTTACATGCCAACATTTAGATGTTTGTCTGTAGAAAAGTTTTCCTCGTATTTTTAGTTTAATGGTAAAAGTGGTAAGACTTTATTTAAAACATGGGACCTTAAACGTATCAACCCATATACATAAAGACTCCGAACATAATGTACCATTTATATTTCCAAGGTTTCCTGCAAGGAGTACAGTTTCTATACGTATTCACAGCTGACAGTGAAATATGTACTGCATGTTGTAATAACTATGTAAGTGATGCATTTTTGGCTCCTTCATGTTGGTTGGGTATGTTACACCGATATACAGAGAAATCCCAGAATCCAAGTCAAACTACCTACTAAGATAAGCAAACACACAGCCAGTACACAACACAGACATACGCGAGATTAAGAAATTGTGCTGGTGCTAGAGATTTGGCTAAAGCGTTGTTTGCACTCTCGCTTACCTCTATGTCAATGAATTCCTATGCATACGGCTTTTAAATGAGAATGTCTGGATGTCTAGAATATGTATGTTCATCGCTAGACTAAATGCAAGAACTCTACATGTAGATGTAAAAGCACGAGCAGGACAACCCAATAGCGCAGCAACACAACAATTACGAAGGAAAGTAGAAAGTACCAAAGGAGAGAGAATGTGTCGCTAATCGTAATAACCGTCAGACACAAGATAGGGAAAACTTTCCGAAGGTGTACGCACACTGTGGGGACCTACATAAAATACAATTCCACCATTGTAATGTATGCAATAGAGGGCTCGTGACAAAATTGCAACTGTGGGACCTTGGCAGGACTGTGAATACAATTAAACGAATACTTTCAAAACAAAAGGGAGGAAACTACTACTAGTGGAATTGTTATTTATATACCTACATGTACATCTGTATGCATAGTTTGCTAGTCCTCCTATACTTTTAGTCCATTCTTTACATACTAGGTTTTATACTTATCCTTTTATTTGATATTTTCTACGTATTTTGTTTATATTTATAGCAGCAAAGAATGCAACTTCTTGCGTATGGATACGGATTGGGTGTTGCTCCTGGCACAACTTCATCTCAACACCGAATCTTGTGGTGCAGCGGACGTTTGCAAATTCTATAAAAGGGAAAGCTATAGAAGGAGCATACGTAAGTATATACGCCTATATTGACTAGTAAAATCCTTTGTATGTATCGCACACGTACCTGTGTAAAAGATCTGGTTCAATTACGTATAATCGACTTCGATGTGCTGGGGAAAGTTGAGCTTGGCTCAGTCCTAAATTGTTCCTGGTAACGTTAATGTCTGGACAGCATGCTCCTATTCAATTATTCGCTATGTCAGCACATATGTACATTCGTGGACGCAAAGAAAGAAGAATGGATTATAATTATCTTGAAACCATGAAATTCGAAAGTTGGAGTCCCAAAGTACTTGCTTCTATCCATAACAATTAGAATTTTCTCCCAATCATTACTAATTCAGTCATGATCCAATTGTAGACTGACCACAAGAGACTTCAAGACGAAACAAAGCTATTCCTTCTAAACGAATCTAATTGTAAGTGATTTGTTTTGGTAAGGTGCCTTACCCTACGGAAACTGATTCTACGATCGTCTGTGAGTATCCTCTGGGGCTGCCTTCCAACAGTTCAAACTCTCAGGCTTTATAGCGCAGTCGACTAACTAGTCGAAATAGTGGTCTGAGAAAGAACAAGGATTGAAACCTTTGATCTTCTTTAGCTCATGTAAAGACCTTTATTAGAGTAAGCTGAGCCAAAGTATTGGGAGAAAGTTGGAAGACCAAGTGAGCCTAATGTAACATTCTGCCCCTGCCTAAATCTACAGATTCGATTCCTTTTTTATCTCCTATTCTACAAATACTCCGTGATATCCTCCCGGCGCAACACCCAGTGCAAATGGATAGACTGTCGGCCAATTATTAGGAGAATGTCGTGGAGAGCCAGCTAAATACATATGTAGTCAGTAGTGTCGTGTGTATGCACTTGCATGGGAACGTTTACGCTTTGTTACGAGTTTCAAAGTAGAAACATACCCCACCCACACATTCTCGTCGCAGAGATTGATGTACCTATGTGAATTAATCTAAACCCGGGAGAGGAAAGGACTGTTTTGGGACTGAATATATAGCTGAAGCGCGGAAAAGGATTCATTAGCATATTTCCCCTCCTCCCTGGCTCCTCGCCTCTAAGCCCCGC
>JAQFZC010007953.1:0-10673 GCA_034695205.1 Dicyrtoma fusca | reverse complement strand
GAAAAAGTGTAAATCGAAGTTTTGCACGGTTTGAAAAGGTGGAAAATGAGCTTTTGCACGGTTTGAAAAAGTGTAAATCAAGGTTGTGCATGGTTCGAAAAAGTATAAATCGAAGTTTTACACGGTTTGAAAAGGTGTAAATCGAGGTTGTGCATGATTCGAAAAAGTATAAATCGAAGTTTTGCACGGTTTGAAAAAGTGTAAATTTAGATTTTACACGGTTTGAAAAAGTGTAAATCGAAGTTTTGCACGGTTTGAAACAGTGTATATGGAGGATTTGTATATTTTGAACAACATTTAAAAATCAGTTTTTACAGCCCCAAACGGATGATCTAATAAAAAGGTTAAAAAAAGCGGTTAATTATGGGACCGATTTTGAGGTTTTGCTTATAAACACCATTTGGAATCTTAAGCAGCGATATGTACCTTTGATTGTTGTTACTTTGTGCCTCACATTAATTGGAACGGATTTTCGAGTGATTTCTCCGGAGTTTTCCCAACTGTTATATGTAAGCGTCAATTCTCACCTCACTCTAACTACCCGTTAGAAATAAGATACGTCATTTTGATTCTTAGCCCTCAGACAATGCAAGTAAAATCCTGCCTGCAGGACATCCCACGACAAACAGATGGGAAAGGAAAGGTTCACAGTTCACTTGAGCATCGGATGGCTTCTCCCATCATTTACCAACGAAATCTTGCAGCAGAATGTTCAGGCAGTGTGTGTGCATCTCTATCTCTAGTCTGTAGTGCGTGTCCAATTGAGAGAATCATTAAACCCATTTTTAAAGTGTAAATAGTGTAAATAGCGTAAATAGTGTGGCAAAGTACACAATTATTCCTATTATTAAAGAATAAAAATAAAACAATTTGGTCTGTCCAAATCCTACATGTCATCCCCAACCACCTTCACAGCCCTTGGGCTGGACCAGTTTGTCCATTGGGTCAAAACTTTCGTGGGTCACTCCGCGGACTGGGCGACTGAGAAGGGCTTCGACTACAAAAATATCTACAATGACCAACTACAGTACCAAGCCGTGAATGCCTTCATAAGCAATCATAATTCGGAGCTCCTGAGTCAGTCAGTCTACGACCAGGCCTGGGTCCCCTACGTCGTCTACGCGATTGCAATCGAACTCTTTGTGATCTTACTAATTTTGTTTAGAATCTATGGACACCGAAGAAGGAAGTATAGATACGTTCAACATGATCCGATTATCATGAATGGAATAAAGAAGCCCAAGTCGACCAAGGAAAGTGGCTGCTGCGGCAATAGCTGCTTCCGTGGCAGCAAGCACGGCACCGCCACTCAAACGGATAGCGACACCGTCGCCATTAACATTACCGAAATTTAAAGGTATAGCTAATAGAATCGACGCATATACTTTAAAAAAATTTTTAAATTAATTAAATCTTTAAAAACCTAAAATTGATTTTGTATTGCAGATACGGAAACTTATAGCTGACTCATCCACGCAACTTTTCTACCCTCAAAAAATGAAAAGGCGATGGAATAATTTATTCAGTGACCTTCATACTAATCGAACAGTCGAATAGTAAAATTGGTGCCATTCGTTTTTTATCGTTAAGCATACATTTTGTGTGCAAGAGTGTCAATTTGCGCTTTTGTGGTGTGTGTGAAAATAAAATGCAAACGTATTCAATAGCAGTGGCAATTAGTACAGAAATACAAATGTAGGCCACGTATTCTATAGTGAATTACCTGTGCTGTATAAAAGAGATGTACATAATTACTGTCGAAGCTCTTTTTATAATTTTTTAAAGTGGGAATGGCAAAATTTCAAAGTTGTAAATATAATTGAGATGTTTAAAGTAAAAATAGAAAAAACTTGAGAGACTTTCACGTAATTCCTTGAAAACTGTGCAAACATTGCTCATTGAATATTGTAAAAGTTATACCATTGCGGCTCTATTATTAAAGGAGAATGAGGATGTAATAAATCAGAGCGTAATTATATAATATACACGCAACCTTGCGCCATGCTGATCTTGTATTAAGTGGAAGTAAGAACTGCAAAAAATGTGAGCTTCGATGTAATTACTGACAGCTAAACTGATGATGGAAATCCGTGCATTTTCTCACGTTTTTTTGTGTGCAAATAAAACACTTTTTTTATCGATAAGTAATTTAATTCAAATGCAAAAAGAAACAAGGCAACAAGATATTTATAATTAATTTGTGCAGTGTGGAAGGAAAACGAGAATTCAAATACATACAGCCTTCAATTATTAAAATACATTAAATTCATTATTGTAATATTTACCGTAATCTTGAGCACAAATGAATTTTTAAAGGCTTTCAAGGTCATAATTTAGTCAATTTAAAATGGCTCACTAACTAAATACAGAAACGTATAGCTTTTAGATACAATTAGTGTGAATATTTATTTAGTTCTGGTTCTTATTCTTGTTCCGTTTCTGGTTCTGGTTCTACTGGTAAAGCCAGTAAGTAATGAGTTTCGGCAGACGTATTCGGCTGGGAAGCCAAATCCAATTGATTCTTAATACTGTCAATCTGAATCATGATTTGTTGAAATGGAATCCTTTTCGCTGGCTCTATTTGCATACAATTCATCATCAAGGTGTATCTAGGAGAACACAAAATATTGTAGTTGTGTAATCATTTTATTTAAACGTTTTGAAGTGGTTGTGTTTTCTGTTTTACATCCTTTTAAATTTGGTTATTTATAGTTTTGACCTTTTTGAAAATGCGAATTTGTAGTTTTGACCTTTTTCAAAATGCACATTTGTAGTTTTGACCTTTTTGAAAATGTGCATTTGTAGTTTTGACCCTTTTCAAAATGGACAATTGTAGTTTTGACCTTTTTAAAAATGTTTTTTACTGGTTTTGAATGTTTTTGAAAAAGCAAATTTATTGTTTACACCTTTTTGAAAATGTTAGTTTCTAGTTTTGACCTTTTTGAATATGTTACTTAAAACTAGTAATATATGTATACTAGTTTTGAATACTTTTGAAAATTTCAACCTCTTGTTTTAGTTTGTTTTTCAAAGTTAATTTGTAGAATAAACACTTTTATCAAGCTTTCTTTCCATGGCTTCCGAAGTTCCAAAGAGGCTTTGTAGTAAAAATACCTTTAACTCACATTTCGTCGTTTCCAAACTCGGGCACCTGCAGTCGTTGTCCATCCTTTAAATCGCCTACGAAAGCCTGGTCCCAGGTCCTTCCGGGATACGGCACTTTCCCCAGTGAAAATATTTCCCACAAAGTCACGCCAAAGGACCATATATCCGAATGCAGAGAGAATTCCTGTTTGGTCAGTGACTCAATGGCTAGCCAACGCCAAGGCAATGGAGTCTACAAAACAAATAGTTAAAAAAGAACCGGGTTCTATTGGCTATCGACTATGTGTCTGACAAAAGGTCAATTTGTTTTCCTTACCATGGATTCCATATATTATAATATTCATAAAGTTTTTAACCTACATTTGAAGTTTTCAAGTAGTTTGAATAATTTATGAGTTGACGAGAAAGTCCAAAATCACTAATTTTTGCCACGTTTGTTTCGGTGAGAAGAATGTTTCGTGCGGCTAGGTCACCGTGAATTACCTGAAAAGTCAAAGTTTACAAATTAAAATAATTAATACATTCAAAATGCAATCTGTTGACACAAAAAAAACTCCCTGTAGCGTAACTTTTGCAGTGTTGCTGTTACCTTTCTTGACGTAAGGTAGGTCATTCCATTAGAAATTTGACGAGACCACTCAAGTAAATCAAGAGTAGAAATTTTTTTTGCATTACTATCAATGTTAGAATAGCTGGCTGAACTAGGCTCTATTGTAACGACAGGATGAACGGGTACATTCATGCATAAGCACCGAGGGTTCCTACTAATTTCGGAGGCCCATAAATTGGAAAACTGGGCTTCACATTTTCGTAAATGTTGCAACAAATCACCTTTTGAACAAAACTCCAACGCCACAGACACTTCACCTGCAAAAAACAATAAATTCAATTTTTCAATCCTTTGGTCTTTAATTTGCTGTAGCAGATTTACCAAAATCTGAAACAAATACAATATAGCCTGGCTGTAGCGGGCTCGATTATAGTGGTTTCACAGCTATAGTGGTCAGTTTCTTTTTCCCCGCCATACGCCCTACACATGTATCAGCGTATGCATATAGTGGTCGACTTGCTTTAGCGGTCAAATTCGTTTTCCCGTTGAAGAACCACTATAGCCAGGCTTAACTGTAATCTGGAAAAATATACAAAAATGTTTTGTACGATTTACGATTGATAATATTTGTGGTGACGGTCCCAAGAAGGGACACTAAGTTGGTATGATGTCCTAGAAAAGCCATGATTTTGATTTCAGATAGCATTGCTTTGAAGTAGGAAACCTCAACATCCGGTTTGGCAGTTTTGACAGCAACTTGCATACTGGAACATACAGTTCCAGTAGTGTCATCATCCGTCTTTAGTAAACCAGAATACACCACGCCAAACTCCCCGGAGCCAAGAACTTTCCGGGCATCTATCGTTAATAATGCCGTCATAAAATTCAAAGGATTGTGTATGTATATGTAACTAGTATATAATAACATTGCATGCATGACGGACCTATGACAAGCCTTTCTTTCGGAATTTCATAAACGTTGTTAAAGGCCATCGTATGTATAGACGCATGCGAATCGTGGTCTGAATTGTCCACAGAAGATCCATGGAGAAATTCTTCAACTTCCTTCGTGGTTAGATTTCGATTTTGATTGCTCAAAAGATCAATTCTTTTTTTGTACAGCCAAAACTTTGAGCCAACAGCAAAAGCTGCTAGAATAAATATGGAAATTGAAACTCCCACAACCCAAGCAATCGCATTACTTCCTTCTCCAGAGGCTTACAAAGAAAAAAAAAACATAAATCGCACCAAACATAGGCACATACACATGCAAGGTCTCAAATTAAAATCAACTACTGCAGCAGCATCATCGGATATGGCCAACAAAAATCATTCATAGAATGCCTTATTTATCTTCTGCAAAAAATTAAATCTAATTTACTAAGGTGAGGAAAAGTTGTGTGTTGTACCTTTAGAGTCCCTAGGGCGCCGTTTACAGTCCAAGCCTATAAAGTGTAATAATAAATACAAATAGATATGTAAGTAGTAATGAGTAAATGCGGATACACAGTGTAAAGGACAGATTTATATTTAGAGTAAAAAAAAAGTAATCAGGATCACATTTGTATGTGTTTAGTTTTGGGAAGTCCTCTCGAGCCTTGTAGAACAGATCTTCGTGTTCCGCCGTCCAATAAAAGATGCCACTAGCATTGCTTCTCAGATCGTGACCAGCGGCAGCATTCCAAAAATGAACAAACTCTCCCAAATTCAGTTGTCCAACGTAGTTATTCCCGCTCTTGGGCCAATTTGAACTTAGCAACTGGATAAAATGCTTGAGAACCTCCCCCCTGCCATGCCTCCAATGAATTGGGACATACCAGTCGTAGAATAGATTTGAGCCAGAACGTAATAGAGATTTTCCCTTACCCTCAACTTTACTGTAGAGCATAATCAGATCATCGAAGGTCCCACCTCTTTTGACTTCTTGGTTTTGTTTGAACAAGGAGACATAGTCGTAGACCAAAATCGAATTCATGGACCAATCCGAAACGTCCGCTAACGGCCAATTTCCGGTCCCACTACTCAACTTGAGGGCCATTTTCCCAAGTTCATGCACCAGCAAACCCATTGTGGCCACACTTTCGGTTGAATGGCCCCCATGTGGACAGCTCACCACAGTGTCCATGCCAAAGATGGGGTCAATGAATGACCTCAGATTTGAACTTGTGCAGCTACTACTGTTTTTTCCCATGGGCCAAACTACAAGGTGGAGTACTTTCCTGGGACCCACAGACCCATAATTGTCATGGAAATAGGTCCACATATTTGAGATGAACTCCAATTGTCTGAGGCTTAACTGCTTGAGCAACAGCTGGGATTTTTGGGTGTACAAAGCAAAGTATTCGCTAGTAAAATCCCGGTGAAAGCGGTTGGTTGCCTCGTATGATCCGACACTCCAATCTTGGGGAAGGATGTACGTAGGACGTATTTCATTCTGGTCGCCATCTACTGGAAATATCCAAGTAAGCCTTTAAATTTCCATTTTAATATTTATTTTGTTGACCGTAGAAAGAATGTAACAAACGTTATGTCTTACTATGTACCTCTGTATAGAAAGTACGGATACGTTTTTCGTGCCTTAGTTAATTCCTCATCATTTTCTGTCGTCCAGTTAAAAGTGTTCTTGGCAAAATTTTTCACATCTTCTCCAGCGGACCCACTCCAGTAGTGAACGAATTCTCCTAAATTCATAAAAGCTCGATGCGTATTACTCCAGTACATACTAGTGTAATTGAAATACGTGGCCAGCGCAGGACTTCCATATTTTTTGAAAATTGGAAGAAATATATTTTCAAAACACTTAGCTTCGTCATCTGAGGCTTTATTTAGTATTTCTTCATCCATCTGAAAGGAATAATTATTACTTCTATTTGCATGTAAATAAGTGCTAATATCGTAGGCGACAATGTCACTTAGTTGGTTCCTGCAAAGTTGGGAATCTTGATTTGTAGGGAACTCTTTGGCAATCAGTCGGAGGAGTTTCCCCAGTGCCTTAAGCATTGATATAGCAGAGAGAGGTTGTATTATTGTAAATGCATTAGTACGACTACTGCCGCGGGCTTCATCACATCTGTCCATTTCAGGTAGTTTGAACTCTTCTAGATATTTGACAAGCTTCAAGCATCCCTTGTGAGAATCGTTGAGCAGTAGGAGATACAGCCGATAGTTCGGGGATAGAGCATGCGGAGTGTATGATTTCTTGGCATACTCCCACGCTTCGGAAAGAATTGGAAACAAGTGTGTGACGGTCCCGTTGATTTCCGATTGATTGTGCCGATACACGACCAAATGGTCACTGAAGTAAACCCGAAATAGTGAGAAGTCCTCCTTTGGGTAGTTCAACCATGGAAATGGGTCTGCTTTATGAAATTTTATAAAACGTAAAACTTGTGAAATGCAATGGAATTCTACTTAACTACACTAATTAAATAATTTGTCAATAATTACTTGCCTTCTTGCATTATTGCTGTTGAAAGAATACATGCCAGTACTGTCAATGCCGCAGTGAGGCTTTTTAACCCCATTTTAATTTGTAAATCAGTATAATGTTATACTTATAATTATTGTGTGAATCCTTCTTGTTATAAACGTCGGACTGCAAGCAGGATTGGATCCCGGATAAATTAATTATACATTGTTGGAACAAACTATGGTGCACTTATTCAGCCTCCTGGGCAAAGATTTAATAGCAAAATGCAAGAATCTTGTCCATAGAGTTAAAAGGGCGTAGCCGACCACCACAAGAAATATACTTAACAGAAATTATTCTCAAAAATTACTATAGAAGCGTGATTGCGTAAACATGGCTACATATACAGTAGAACGGTTCTCAATAATCAACCTACGAATCGTGATTAATTTTAAAATGATGCAGCCTTTGTCCACTGTAAATTTTACGAATTGATAGTGATTTTTAGGCGAGGGTGAGTCAGGTTTAAGCCCGATGCTGTTAAGTAGATTATTAAGTATTGCATATTTGCACTACCGGGATTTCATATGCATTATTCGACACTTCTCCTGGAATTTCAAATACACTAACTTTCCTGCTAAGTTTTTGGAAGTGACTAGCTGCCTTTTACGTACTTACATATATGTGCATTAAAGTCGACAAATTGTCGATGGTACAACAGTAATTCTAACGACTGAGTTGTAACATACTGAAAAACAAAATGCAGACCAGAGACTAACACTAAAGTAGAAGAGATAAACCCCACCAGAACCCCGTAAGAAAATGTCACTGTGCATCAAAGTTTCAAAACAGTATTTCAAACAGAGCGCTTCTCACACGAACGCGACAAGCATTTACAAAAGAGGCTTATGTTTTTTAAAAAAAGGCATTTTTTTTACAAACCTAGATTTGTGTCCACAGAACCAGCAGCATGGAAAAAAATCATGAATCATTTCATTCAAACTCAAGCTGTGACGTGACTAGTAGCACCCACTCTAACACAAAAATTAGTACAAGCTAGCAATTTAAATTATTTACTTGATTCATTTTATATATAGTATATTTGTTATTGCAGTGTTTTATCTATTGTGTTGTATAACCACAACCGTAAGCTATCAGAGCAAGTGTCTTGCCCATTGAGTTAAGAGCGTAACCACTAACTACAAGAAATATAATTAACAAGGAAATTATTGTCAACAACTACCGTGGAAGTGTGAATACGTCAACACGGCTATACAATGGAACGGTTCTCAGATATTAGCCTATACTAACCCCAATTAATTTTAATATGATGTAATTTTTGTTTGCTGTGATTTTTACGAATTGATATTGATTTGTAGGCAAGAGTTAGTAAAGTTTAAACCCAATGCTGTTGTGTATGTAGAGTAGTATGGCTATAAGCATTGCATATATACACCTCCGTGATTTCAAATGAAATGCAAATAAAAAATAAATAACTGCATTATACGACACTTTCCTGGAATTTTAAATCCACTTACTCTCCTGTTAAGTTTGCAGAAGTGACACGCTCGCTTTAAGTTCATGGGTGTGCATTAAAGTCGAAAAATCGTAAGATGGTAAATGTAACGACCGAGTGATAACATTGAAAGTTTACGAGCTGTGGGCCAGAAGATGCAACTGAGTTTGTCATAGATGAATCAGTAGACTATTTCAGGTTATTACACGTGTAGATAATTAACCTTAAAGCGACTAGTCTGAGTATAACAAGGAAGCGAAACCCAGTTTCGCCTCCAATGACACATATCACTTAATTGTTGAGGCTACCGTGAATGTTGGAGCTGGGAGACGGAGAGAACAGAGATAGCAAAGAAAGATAATAAAGGAAGAATCTGCAATGCAGTGGCAGTCATTTCCGGGGAGGCGATTAAATAACAATTGCCTCAAACTAAGCTAGAAGATAGTCGTTATTGCGCGGCAACAGAACCTAAACAACAGATGTTCCGGGAAAGCGAAAGAGACAGCCACTGACAGCGGGGCGAGTCTATGAAGAACGGAGCTAGAAGAGCTGTCATGGAGGAAAGGCGCAAACGATCATTGCCAGTGACGAGAAACTGCGACGGTTTCTGTGGTTAGCCAATGCCGTTAAAGTCATCAACAATAAGAACGTCTCTTTGACCTTTCACGCTCTTCGTCCTCTAGAAGGATCAGTAGAAAACACATTTTTAACTATCTCCTTCAAATTTGAAATAAATATCTATTCTATATCTCTCTCAAAGCCCACCCTATTCGGATCTACTCTCATTCGGACGATGGTCTGACAAGTACGATGTAAGGATTATAGTTCCCGGTTCATTAAATGTATAACATTAATTAATGTTACACCAACGAATATGTTACACTCAAGTCCGAAGGTTAAAGGCATGGGTATAGTTAGAGCTCGATGGGAAGCTGGAATCTAGAATTTTAACTCAGCGGAGATTCTTGTGAATTCGAATCATGTCTTACTTCACGATGGTAAAGATTTTGAGGCAGATCAGTCTAATTGTTTTGATTTTCTTAGTATTGCGGATGAAATGCGTTTGACAATACGAAAGATAGAGACAAAAAAGAGTAAATACATCCGTGACCATCTTAGACGGCTGGAGTACGAAAGCTGGTGCAAATTGCCTCAAAAAGGCCACGGTGTAATTTAATTACAAGAATGTCCTCAGGCGAATAGATGGTTGCATTCTAAAAATGGACTTTCTACTTTTGAATGGATAACGTGTATCAAAATGGTAGGAAACGTCTTGCCCGTTAAAGCAATTCCTAGACCTGACCTTGGAGGTGACCTCTTATGCCACCATGGCTGTAGAGAGAAAGAAACCTTAGGACACACATCCTTGAAAAATGTCATAGGGGAGAACTGCTGCGTAATAACGGTTATCATGCTGTTAGACGTTTAATTGCTGATGCTATGAGTAAGGTGGGTTGGAAAGTCCTTCAAGAAGTGGAATGCAGCGCAATGAGTGCAACTACGAATCTAGATGCGTTAAACCCTGGAGCTGCGTTGGATCAGAATCGGTTTGCAGCTCCCATACACTCATCAAGCGAGTTGACATTATTGCTTATAATCTCAGCACTAAAAAAGCCTTATTCTGGATCCAACTGTTCGAATGGAGCAAGACGCAACCCAACCGGAAAGTGTTCACTACGAGAAAAAAACAATGTATGACCGTTGTTATGATGTTTTGTTTTGTTAATAAAGTTCGTCGTTCTCTCACGCCATAGCTCAAGGACGAAATTGGGAATCTCGGCTGGCCTACATCAAATCGATGTATCATTTTGAAATATTCACTAGCACTGTGTCACTTTTTAATGGTCACCAGCTTGGCTAAAAGTGGCTACAAGTAGCTAATAGTGGCTAAAATAACTGAAATTGAATACAATGGATTCAAAATAATCTACAAATACTGAAGCTCGGCGATACTTAAGTAATTCGTGCTTTTGGTGCTATTTCATGTTGAAAATAAAATGTGAGGGTGACACGCTAATTATTATTATTCTGGGTTTTATTCGCTTCAATTGAAAAACACATACACAAGAATAGCACAAAATTGTTTAACTAGT
>JAQFZC010007952.1:0-10673 GCA_034695205.1 Dicyrtoma fusca | reverse complement strand
TTGTACATACTTTCATACTTTAATTTCAAACGGTCACAATTACTCGAATACCACAATTACCTGCTTCTACCCTACAACTTAATTTTGGACGACAGCAAACAGCAACACGTACTAATACTTATTTAATTAAAATAGGTAATTGTGTGAACTCTCGTTGAAATGCCAGCCTCCTTTAGATGTTAGATTTAGGGGCTTCTGTCTGTACTACACACTAGCATTGAATTCAGTGCATTTTACATTTAAAATCAAAACTGAGACAGTTATAGTTAAAAATAATTCCAGATGATACTAATATTCAAATATTTAGGTGCATAAAATATAATACAAGGGTTAAAATAATTGTTGCAGCACCAAACATACATTAAAATCAATCTCTGAAAACTCGGCAGCCACAAACATATTACAGACAGATAATAATTTCTTTGGCTTCACAATTTAACTAAAATACAAAAAATAAATGACTAAAGCAATTAATTTGCAACTTACAACTCGCGTCACACGAACTGCTCTTTCATCAATAGGTACTAACTAAATAACTTTAATATTTACCTACCTAAGTTAATTGTTACTACTGTATCTCTCTGTGTTCCTATAATTAATTCAATTTTGAAACCTAATTTACCTACAACTTACTTGAACTTACTTAAGCATTAAATTATTTGATTTTGAATTATTTACTTACAACTTGAACTACTTTCGTAGTTTGTAAAGACTTTGAAGGATGTGACCGTCACAGTACGCCAGTAAGTAAGCAGCTGATTTAATCCAGAAATGACGAGTAAGATTCCCAAAGCACAATTACAATTGACACTAATTAAACCTAGAAATCTCCTTGGATTGCTCCTATTTCAATTCGAAATTAAATTAAGCATTTAAATCCTAATTAACTTGAACCAAGACACTCAAAAGGGAATTGTTGTGATTTCTTGTCTACTTCTTGACTAAAAAAAAATACTGTTTTGTGCTCATTCTTCCCTCTTTGGCATACGATGATGCGAGCCCCAATCGCGCAAACGATAGTCCCACTCTTCATCATCTGTACACAGATGAATCCGCATCTTTCACATTCACTTTGGTGGTAAGGGAATTTATGAATGAAGCAGTTTAATAAATGTGTATGCAGCAATGCATAATGCATTCTCTATTCTGATAAATGATGATGTGGACTAATAATTTATTAAGAGATGATAAAGTGACCATTTTTGATTTTAAAGTAATACGCACTGATAATGAGTTATGCATTTATTTACAAGCATTCGGCAGTACATAAGTAAATAGTCGCCACAGGTGAAATATACATAGACAGAGCATCAAAACAACAACGTAACAATAAAAATGAATATTACAAAAAAGCAGACACATACACATTTTCCGGAGGAGGCAAAATATTAAACAATTACGAGTGGATATAATACGATATGAATGGAAGTATCTAATACCGTAATGATTATTATAATGTAACATATTATAACATAGAACAGATGAAAACTAAAACTACAGAGACGTCATGGCCGGTGGTCTTGCGTATGCTTTGGGAATGAAACCGTATTTTCGCTGCTTTGGTGCAAATGCCCAGATCCATCCTTCCACGGTCTGATGCTTAATATCTGCGTAGACCCAGTCACCCCGTCGAACTGATAGGTCATCTGGGGCTTGTGCCTAGGAAGTTTAATAGTATCATCGTTAAATTATAAAATTTTAATGAGCCCAGAAAAAAAAAATTGAAACGAAATATTTGCTTGAAATTTAGTACTTTATAATCGTAGAGCACAACAAGCTCGGAACCCAGTAATTGTTGATTGCACTCGCTCTCATTAGTTTTGTCCTTGGAGGTCACAGTTTGATTGAGAGGGTAAATGAAGGCGGATGGCACAAAACCCTCTTGACCATCCGATCGGAGCACCCAGTGCCAATCCGGGTCGTCTTTATTTAGCACTGTAATCAATTCCCCACGCTCTACATTCATATCGTTCTCGTCCCGGGCAGTGAATTTGTACAACACTATATACCTCCCCAATGGATCCTACGTAAGCAACAACAATGCTATGTTCAGTCTTGAGCAATTTTTAAATTGAACGTAGGTTAAACCAATTTCATCATTATCATTATTATTCGTAGAAGTTCCGCTGACCTTGTAGAAAGGATGAGCCTGTAGTTGCGTGGATCTGCTGCCGATGCTTCCAGCGTCATGATTGTCATCGGGTAGACTGTCTGTATGAGTATTCTTGGAATTTGAGTCACTATCTCGACCGAGAGATAGAGATTTCTTGGCACTATTCGTCTTATTCATAACAATGGCTTTGCAATGATCTGCGTCGGACTCTGCGGTCAAGTCCAGTCGTTGATGACCCGTGTAGGGCGTAATGTAAGAATGTGGAATGAAACCTTCCCGATTGTCCAAAAGCACGTAGACCCAGTCATTTTCTCTATACAGCACATTTACCTAGACAAACATACAGTACAGGGAATATTTCACGTACTCAGCTCAATAAAATCCCATTAAAATCAAAAACACTAAGAAAGAGTGCTAATTACACCTAATTAACCTAATTAAACTGAATCATTATACCAAGTTCAAACTTATACTTACAACATCCCCACGTTTGACTTGAAGTTCATCATCTACACACGGTGAGAAATCATGAAGCACTACGTGCCGACTTTCTGGAGACAAACCTGCGTGCAAAAACAGTAAGGTTGAACTACGGACGTAAACAACTACCTAATTTCATTATTAATTACAAACCAATGCTAAAATAAAATACCAGATTAGGGCATTTATTCATTCGTGAGCAGCTCTACAACAAAACAACTCATTAGCCTGGTAAATCCAATTTACAATAGTTTGCCGTAGAGATTCATTGGCGAAAATGGGTAGTTTGAAAAATATCTTTTAATTACACTCACCTGCTTCTTTCTCCAGTCCAACTCTAACCAGAGTCTCAATGCTGGAAGAGCCCGTGATTCTTCCTAACTGTGGATGTACTTCTTCATCTCCGAATTCCCCAGCATGACTCTCGTCTGTAATATCCCCATAGAAGATGCATTTAAATTTACGAAAGAAAGCTTCCAATACAAATATGTGTGAGAAACCTAGAGATAATAATTATTGTAGATTGTAGATCACATGAATCACGACATTCGTGGGTAAATGAGCCAACCTTTTTTCTTTTTATTCCGACGTATACGGACGGGGCAGAGGAAAGCCATGAGGCTTGGATGACGAAACTGATACTTTTTTGAGGAAGGGTGCTGGAAATGGAAGAGCTGACTGCTGTGGTGGGGTCAGGGTGGGTCAAGTGGTTCTTTTGGCACTTAGCACTCCTTGGAAGTGGCCTCAACGAGGAGAAGGGCCTGACTCTGAATGTCTTATGAGAGTAAGAAGAATTCCTATCCACCACCATCCTTCCTACCCAGAACGTCTTGTCTTGAGATATTATTTGTTGCCCTCAGGTAATTTTTTATACCGTGTACTTATAACATACCTAAGGTAGCTACAACCATCAACATCAATATCAACATCCAGTCTAGAGCTACAGCTACATATAAAAAGGGAAATCGGCAACCATGTTTACTCTCTTATACCGACCACTGAACAGGTGAACTAAAGAAAAACAACTCGTTCGAACTTTTTAAATACCTGTAAGCAAGTTGGTTGGTACTTGTACTTTGCTTTCATATCTTATGTCTGTCTGTCTCTGATCTGTCTTCCCTAAATATCAGAGTCTATGCTGCACTGCTACTCATGAATTTATTATGTACCTTGGAAGGGGCCTGCAGCCTGCTGCTTTACCTCCTTGGTACTGGTACTGGTACTGGTACTGGTAGTGGCAGTCCTTTATGTAGTAATGTCATAAGTAACGTATAATTATAATAATACTTCCCCAGCCTTATGCATGTACTTCCACTCAGATCATCTACGGGCAGTCAGTAAATCTGTGCAAGCTCTGTATCGTCTTGATTTGGCAGTTAAACGTAGAAGCCACATTCAAATCAGCGTACAGGTGATACCTTCTTAACAAGTAGCTTTACAACTTGTACCTATGAATTTAGTATTTCTTATTACTGTATTTGCATGGGATCTCTCTGCATAAGTTCAGATTCTCAATTGACCGTTTCACTTCTGCTCCTTTTATTTGCGGTAAATACAGCCATTGCTTCAATTCCTTAAAATCGTCACGCTATTCCTGGATAGCAAAAAGCCAAAAAGCAATGCAAATACGATAGGGACTGGTTAGTGGTTGGGAACTGGCAGGTATACTATATAGCTATATAGTTAGGTCAGTATAGTATACCTATATTAAGCACATCACATCACAGCAGTTTCTTAATCATCTGTCATCTCCTTGTACATATTCCTTTCCTTACCTTAAGTAGTACCTAGGTAGTAAGTTTCAATGAATGGGAGAATGGGGCACTTTGAAACAGATTGCGGAAATGGTATTCTTGCATCGTACGACTGGGAAATTATAGTATAGATATGTACCTACTATGTATAGGTATTTACATACCGTGGGTGAAGAGGCATTGCATTGTGAAGAAAAACTAGTTACCACTGAAAAGCATTGACGTAAGTCCCAATAATCAACTTATGACTTGATGTGTTCTCAAAAATAGTAAAGCTGGTATTTACACTTTTTCAAAATGCGGAAAAGGGCTATTTGTAACCTTTTGAAAAATGTTGAAAAGAAATATTTACAACCTTCATGTATAGCCAAACTACTATTTAACTTTTGAAGAACGGTAAAAATGGTCTGTACACTTTATCGAAGAGCCGAGCGTAGAATTGCTATTTTTATTGTTCGCTGCACCTTCATCTCAGCATCGTCCCAATCCTGAAACTCCCTACCAAGGCAAGGAGAAAGCGAACGTATAAGGGCCCTTATTGTTAGAGCGACAGAAATCTGCAGAAATTAAAAAATATGTAAAGGTAGTATTTACATTTTTCATAAACATAATATGTAAAAAGTTGGAGGATGGGAATTGCGTTAAAAGGACAATAAGCGAGTGCTTTGTACTTGCGTTAGCATGTTTTTCAACATGCACTGGACTTACTTCACAATGCTTCTTCAGCGACATTATGAACTTGTACATACATATACATAGGTATTTGTACATGGTAAATGAACAGTAATTACCAGGGAAGTAATACATGTAATATAATTAGAAATTTGTTTTTCAGATTTTTCATCGGATGTTTCACAATGCCTTCACTTAAGTATACTCTAGCTAGATAATGATTTTAAAGCAAAACATAAATAGCCTGATTATTTGTATTTTATATTTAGCTACATACAGAGAAAATGATTGTGTGATTCATGATTATGAGCTAATAGGTTATTTTCGTAATTCGAGAAATTGTAAACTAGGTTCATGTGTCCTTCGGATGAAATACAGTTTCGAATTTTTGTAGAAATATTTCAAGTTGGTACATAAGTATGCATAGAAGATAGTCGCTGTGCTACATAATAAAAAGGGAGAAGAATTGACGTGACATACAATAGAAAATGTCATTTCAACTTACGTGACCTCAAATAAGGAACACACAACTTGCATTGTTTGCCATTTTTAATGGGGATTCATAATCTTAATTTAGCAGTTGCATGGGTTTTTAGCCCATATTCACAATTTCTACACAGCTCGTTCTGCTATTTTGTTTTTTTCAACGCTTGGCTTCATCATCACATAAGTGATTACTAGAGGAATTTCAAGAAAATTGTGCATTACGTGGGATTTGGAGAGGGACAGCGAATTTTTACCCTCACGGATACAAGAAGGCCCAGGAAGGCCCAGTACAATACCGTGAATTGTGAATGTATTTGGTCTAATCTTTACTCAACATTAATTTGTTGTTTGTGGGGATTTAGGGCTGGATTATCTTTTTTCATTTAATCTCTTTCGCTATCATGAAACACGGGTCCTGGTATCCTGGTCTTCCCATTTGTTGCATCATCTACGTCATCCTATGAGTCAGTGCCACTGCGTTCGTGTTGCCCATTATTTTCCTGTACGTTGAAACAAAGGATCTTGCTATCGAGTTCAGGAATCATTACTCGCAGTATGCCGTCTAAGTTTTGTATATTCTTATCTAGCTGTATTTTATTTTTCTGATTTTACCCTCTTGTTTTAGTTCTAGCTGCAAAGATCCGAACGTTTTCAGTTGCGATGATTAGACAGTAGATTTTTGCTCAGATATTGGATCAAACTGACCGTCTCAGCTCGTTATCAGAAGTTTCAGCTCCCTTGAGGTTAGATTGTATTCTGAGAATAAACACTTACTGTGTAGTTCGATAATCTAATGGGATTTACCGATTTAGAGTACCAGAAAATATATGAGATTCAAACCCGATATATCTAGCTACTCAATAACTGCATGTATGTAAGTACAACTGAATCTATTTTTGAAAGTTGTCGTTTATTGCACGATAACTTTGCTGATAAACTTTCACAAAGTACAAAACACCGCACACATAATTACATTTGGCATGTGCGTTAAAATATATATACATATTTATCTTTTTTATAAGTATTATTAACAGTGTAATGAGCTTGAAATAAAATTATTTAAGTATCAGAGTAATGTCAAACAGTCATTATGGCTCTCGAATTTAAAGTCTATATTTCTTAATTTAATAGTCTATTTTCAAATTTAAACTGTTCCAAAACCGTACTCTTTCTTCAAAAGGACGAGGTATTAATCCAGATGCTTCGGGGACGTCCATTCGCATCATACTCACATCATTTGACCGTACGGGGACCCAAGGTTTCCCATGAAATTCCATGAAGTCCCTATAATAATAAAAGAAGTAGTGGGTTAGTACGGAAAGTAAAGTAGCATTTAACTGAAAATTGATACTGATCTCTATAATTTAATAACTATACGTGTGACCACTTACCCTCTAGTCTTGGCAAAGGTAGAGATTGATTTTATCATTTCTGCGGAAACGACGTAAGCTTTGGACCATGGCTTCACCGTAAAGATGTAACCCATGTTAAAAATCAAAGCGAGCTCGTCCGCATGACAGGCAGCTAAACAAGAGAAAGAAATATAACAATTATTATAATTTGCTAACTTATGAAACAATGTGTATTATATACCATAAAACGATGAAACACCATTTATCACTATCAATTGTACATAAATAAATAATAGTGTTATACTTACGTAATTTTGTGTCCTGATTTCCGAAAATATTTTCTGTTACAAAATCCTTGATTATCCTGAAAGCCGCTAGAACCTCTGGCGGAAGGATCCTCTCAGTGGGGGCACTGGTGAGGATTTTGAACAGATTAAACAGACCCCGATACGTGTAGTAGTACAGGTACAAGGGTGTTTCAATTGCAGTTCCGTTCTGATATAAGTCTACAATTCGATTCATTTGAATGTGAAAGAGACGATCAGAGAACATATTTGTCACATTTTCGAGTCGAGTCAATGGATTAAAGTCACTCTCCTCCCCAAAGTAAAATTTTGTGATCTTTCGGGCATTGTCTTCACTTAGATTCTCGAGATAGAGGTACCTTGGAAGGGTTTTGTACCAATCCGAGATTTTCTGTATCTTCTTGCTCTGAACTTGATCCAGCCACACTCCTAAACAAAACAAAAGCAATGAGATTAGTTATACGAATTACATTTTTGATTGGCTATAGCCCATTTAAATGATATTTTTGAAATTATTAGAGAGGAATATTTGTTTATTTTATTCGACTTACTTGTGGACCACAGAAGACCCTCTCCTTCATTAACACCCATCATCCATGGAACTGGCTTCACTTTATCATACAGTTCATGTGGTTTTTTCGACAAAAACGTGTCCTCGTCAATTATTTTCTCCACAGTTGGTCCATATGTTTCTAACGGATCCACCATTGAGTTCTGCAAACAAATCAAAAATTAAAAATTAAAACACTGTTCACTTGTATTACAATTAGAAGATACATTAAAAGTAATTTTTTTATTAACAAATTGCTTACCCTGTTGACTAAATGGATTTTCACGACTTCAGCAGGATCCAATTTTTGCAAACAACGAAGGAAGGCAGTACTTGAATAAGTGTCGCAATTAAGCTGTCTTCCAAGCCTTTTGTATTGACGGACTGGATCGTGGGCAAAGGCCCATGGCGCGAGTGCTGTCCCACTTAGTGATATCGCCTTATGGAACAGTCCTTTAGATTTATCGGACATTTGATGAAGGTGAACACTGGAGGCCCCTGCACTCTCGCCCATCAGAGTAACTTTGTTGGGGTCCCCACCGAAATACTTAATATTTTCTTGGATCCATTTCAGAGCAAGATTTTGATCCTTTAAACCCATGTTCCCTCGAACTACTCCATCGCCCGTGTTCAGAAATCCTAAATTAAATTAAAAACACAATAAAGTAAATTAATTGCCCCTTTAAAAAGCCCAGCATAAAAGTCTACAGCTTAAATGTAATTATACAGATCGATGCTATTATGATTTCGCTCACTCACCCAGAACACCAAGACGATAGTTCAACGTAACTACGACCACGTCTTGATCCATGAAATAATCCGCTCGGTACAGTTTCGACGAGCCGCTCATGAATCCTCCTCCATGAATGAAAACAATCACTGGGTACAGTTCCCCGTACTTGGACATGATTAAGTCCTGTAACATTGAAATCATTTATTAGGTTACCGTTATCTAAATCACAAATTAAACCTACTTGTTTCGATGAGTCACAACCTAACAACTACTGCATATTTAATCACAATCAAAAAGAAAAACACGGTACTTACATTAGGAGTGAAAACATTGAGGTATAAGCAGTCCTCTTGTCCAACAATGCTGGACTTGAACATGAATTCCATCTGAAGACATTCAATCCCGGCTTTGTCAGCCACTCTCACATCCGACCAGTTTCTTGCTGGAACCGGCGACTGTAAAATGAGTCAATTTAATGATTAAACTCTTATTCTAAAATTAATAATGATAATGCCATTTATAAAAATACATACTTGAATTGTTGTTACTTGAAATATTATGTCTCTTACTTGATATCTGAGTGGTCCAACGGGGGGCTCGGCAAAGGGGATCCCCCAAAATTCACTAAATTTCCTTCCATTTCTGGAATGAGAGATGATTCCCTGTAATTTCCCTTGAGAAGTTTCTACTGGCACCGTGTACTCTTTGTGGTATAAAATACAGGCTATTAGTATTGCTCCTAAGGACGAGGACAGAAAAAGTTTGGACTGTGTTTCCCTGAACATGATTAGTGAATTGGTGTGTGTTTAAGTTTAAATGTGAATAGTTAAAATAGTTAAATAGGTTGTAGCAGGTAGGGGAATGCGTCCGCTGTCTGCTGTTCTTTGTTCTGTGTTCTGTCTCTGTCTGAGTTCAACTGTGAAATGACAGGTTAGTGCTGAGTGCAGTTGGTTAAATGGGCAGTGGTGGTCGGTATTTATTTATTAATGAACTGGCATGGAATGTAACTGGAATGAAATGATCTTTCTACGAGAACAATAATTATTATCAATTACCAATTATCCCTATCAACTCTCAAGCCCAGCAAAGGCGTTAGGGCACTATATGCCTTCCAACGTCTCACACACGATCTGTCACGACGCACACTCTCGTAACTCTTCGAGGAAACTTCTCTTCCCTTTAAAAATAAACTAATGACCTAGACTAATTAGTCCAGGCTTCTACCAAGAATAAATAAAGTTCTTGGTAAAATCTATACCTACTTCACAGAATTTTTCTACTTATACTCTTTCCCTAATTAAGTATGTACTTCCCTCCATAGGAAAGTTCAGAAAGAGGGAAGAAGAAGACGCTTCGTCATAATCTCATATCATTGTCATATAGTGTGCTTTCCGACTTTGACAATGTAAATATTTATGTTGTATATGCATATTATAATTATTATATACCGAGTAGTAAAAGTAAAGGGCATGTAAAAGTGCTTAATAAACATGAAGGTATATCTACTAATAGACTTTCCAACGCGTGCTCTTTAATGTGTCTACTGTACAAAGGGGTAAATACATACGGATGCCTAATTATTTGTGCGTTTGTGAACCTAAACGTACTTTGCCTCTGGCTGCAATCACACAATTTTTCCACTGTAGTAGTAATGATTGATTGAATTAGTCTAGTGACCATTTGGAATCAATCTATTGTCAATTAGAAATTGAAAGGTTAAAAATTAGAACAATGTTTTTTTTCTTCATGCTCTACATGCATGCGTAGGAACGTTATGATTAGAGGCGCGTTGAGTGAGAGACCACAACATTAAGTAAGGTTAAGTAGTTCTGGAAAATTCTTGGTACTATTTTCTTTTTATTATCAAAATGGAAAATCGGATCACAAATTAAAACACATTCCGTATACGGTGTATAAATATATAATCTAACTTAAATAAACCTATGTAAACATTTTCATATTGACTATTGACTCATACCTACCCAGGTATACATACATATCTTTACGACTGCTGTCGGTACTATCAAACGGTAGTATAACTAACCTAACCTAACCAGTAGGACTAATAATGTTAATAATCACATATCGGTACTAGTGTAAGTAAATTTACAAAAATATAATAGTTTAATTTATTTCATTATCAAGTTGATCAATTCCTTAAATTTTCCCAAAACTTTAGACGCTCTGCGAATGGTGCGGGAATGAGACCACTTCTTTCTGGGCTGTCA
>JAQFZC010007951.1:0-10674 GCA_034695205.1 Dicyrtoma fusca | reverse complement strand
ATTTACCCCACAATGCTTCTTCACCCACGATTTTCATGCCTAGGTATACACGCTAGAGAACACACTACCCACCAGAAAGAAAGAAAGTCGGCGACGTAATCTCTTTTTCGCTTCTCTGGACCAAGACCAAAAAAAGAAAAGAAACTGAAGAGAGAGAGAGAGAGAAACAGGGGAAAAAAATCTGGAACCATTGCATTGTGCTCAATTGCATTTGCACTGGTACACTGGTACTGGTGAGCTGACTGAGCTCCTCGACAATACAAAAACGTAAGCATCCAAGCATCAATAACATCCCATCACATCATTTTCTCATCTATCTCGGAAGGTAGGAGCCACCAGCACCAACACCAGTCACCAGGAACCTTAGTCAGTTCTGTACAGTCATACTGTAACTCCCATCAGCCAAGCCTTACACTCGCATACTGATGGGTAGCCAGTCTTTGTTGTTTCTTAAAACCAAAATCCCAAAGAAAAACCATAAGCAAGACTAGAACTAAAAGGGAGCTCAGCTATTGAGACAGAAACAGAGACAGAACAGAACTGCCACACCAGAGCAGAGCTTGGCAAACTGGCTCGTATAACAATGGACGGTCGAAAATCTTACAAATTTCATACTACCTTCACATGTTAAACACTTAAGCCAGCTAATCCTACCAGTCTTAAGCGTACTAGCAGCCTGCACGAGAGTTTGCTTGTAGGAGCCTTGCAAGTATGGCGTCATAAGACTTGTAATAGAAAAGAGCTTTGAAAAATGGTTTGAAAAGTGTAAAATCCTAATTAGCCTTCTCAAAAAGAAGCAAAACAAGCAATGCCTGTTTTAAAAGTATAAAGCAAAATAACATTCACCTTCTCAAAAAGTGCAAAACCAGATTTGAACTTTTTGAAAAGGCATAAAAGCATGATGTTTACCCTGTGAAGGAACGCGAACAAGATTTAAACTTTTCAAAAGAGTGCAAAACGGAATTATTACTCTTTTTAAAAGAGTGCAAAACGGAATTATTATTCTTTTCAAAAGAGCGCAAAAAGGAATTATTAGTCTTTTGAAAAGAGTGTAAAATTGAACTATTAGTCTTCAAAAGAAAGCAAAACAAGAGAGAGAGAGAGAAAAGGTTTAAAAAAGTGCAACACATGACATTTTCAACTTTAAAAATAGCCATTTCTACACCACGTCATATTTGAAAGGCCCCCTCCAGCCTACTTATAGGCACACCACTTTGTACAAGTTGGACACGAAGAACACTTAAAAAGCTGTCAAATTTCAAAGGAACTTATGCTACCCGGACTGCAGACGTGCCAACTACACGTGACGGTGCGGAAAGGAAAACACAGGGAAGCGACACATATACCTATATACAATATTTGTGCAGAAAATTTATTTTAAAAGCATCTGGAACACAGACGCACACACTCGTATTGGAACTCAATGGCAGAGTCTGCAGAGCTGATTCAGATTTAATTCCAGAGTCCAGATGAAACCCAAGCAGAAAGACAGAGAGAGAGAGAGAGAGAGAGAGCGAGTCAAATCAGAGTTTAATATCTACACCCATACGGACACACTACTGCCTTGGCTTTCACAATTTTTTTTATGAAATCAGACAAAAAAATCCAGTTCCAAATTGAAATCCACAACCAGCAGCAGCGGAAGGAAGTGAGGAGAGAATTCAAAGGATTTTTTTAGCACTTTTTAGTTTAGGTTTAGTTCACCATCAATGAATAGATGAATGTAGATAGCTTCAGATGTAAAGTGTATAGTGGTGTAGTAAAAGGGCCTTGCAAATATGAGATTGTAGAAATGACGTTTTTGAAAATGGCTAATCTCCTCTTTTCCACCCTTTAGAAATGCTCATTTCACGTTTTTGCCTGTTTTTTGTTTTCGAAAAAGTCCAATTTAAAAACTCGCACCTTTTCAAAATGCTGCAATTATATTTTACTTCGTTTTCCGTTTTTAAAAAGTATGATGTCTCGTTTTACAATTTTTCAAAATGTTACAATCACATTTTGCTTCGCTTGCAAAAGTGGAATATCATATTTTACACCTTTCAAAAAAGTTAATTTCCCATTTTACCTTTTTGAAAAAGTATAATACTTCGTTTTACAGATTTTCAAAATGTCATAATCACATTTTGCTGCGCTTGCAAAAGTGCAATATCATGTTTTATACCTTTTAAAAGTGTTAATGTCACACTTTACCTTTTTCGAAAAAGTATAATATCCCATTTTACAGCTTTTCAAAAACGTGCTACAATTACATTTTCAGTTCTTTTAAACAGAACTTTTAGGAAATTACACATTTGAGCCCAAATTCTACGCCCTAATATTTGCAAGGCCTCTAAAGAAATAAAAGTAAAACCCAAAGTAAGAGAAAAAGACGGCGAAGAAGTAGTAGGTGGGTATTAGATTAGCATACACATGACACAAACATAATATGTACACTGCACAACTGTACTCGAAATCCCAATCCAAATCCAGCTCCGGAGCTCCCGAGTACTTAAAACTGACTTAGACAAGTTGGACCAGAGTTTGATATAGATGTAAAGAGAGGCTTATGTGTATACATATAGGAGGAAGTACAGTGCTCCTGCCTTCCCATCCTTTACGTGTGATATGATTTATGTCCCTTCCATTTAGCACTAGAAGCACAGAGCAGCCCGACTTGAGTTGATTTATACAAACGACAAGGACAAGGACAAAACGACAAACCTAGAGTTAGAATGGATGCAGTAGAAAGTTGATGGGAGAGAGTGACACGAGTAGAATAACGGAATTGAAATTTGGATTTTTTCTCCAGTCTCCCACAACATTGTAAACCCTTTAACTTGGACATTTTCTCCAGTTTTCTTTTTTTTTCTCTTCCCTTTTTACTTTTTCCTCACACTCTTTCCTCCTCCGTACTCCTTTCACAGAGTCACAGTTCCACTTTCCACTTTTATTATATTATCATGTAGTTCCAGTCTTCCAGCACACTCACAAGATCCTGATCCAGCAGACGTCTTGCAACGAATAATAATAATAATAATGGGCCTGGCGGTGAGTGTACAGTGCATTTAATACATTATTATATGCTGACTGGGAAAATTAGGCATTACTATGCAGGAAAGTCGACAATAACGACAGTGCAAAAACGCACATACACATACACACACACACAGTCACACTATACATATAGCTATAGCTTCAGGACCGAACACATAAAAGCTTTTTTCTTCACAACTCGATGAGTTCATGGGAAAATTAGATAAATGCCAAAGACATTCTCTCATCTAATGTAATCATAATGCACATGGAGGGAAGAAAAAAAGGGACACACACAAAAAAATATATATTTATAAAAGTATAGAAGGCATTGCCGATCCCGATTCCAGTCAAGAAACAGACAGAGAGGGCGAGGCAAGACGAGCAGAATAATATCAGACAGCCCCTGACATCCCAGTGACAGTGTCAAACGTCAAACGGGCAGCAACGGGAAATATTCGGGAACAAATAGCAGTAGTAGCTTCAGTCAAACACTGTATATGTACCAATCCATGTGAACAACGAACAACGGCTCTTCCAGCCCAACGATTTCACTCAGTCACCCAGCACCACCATAGACACAGAGATAGCATCCACTGCCTGCCGTCCATCAGTATGTTAGCACTGTATTTAGACCACACTTGAATTCACATTCTAAGATTTTGAATCCTGGCCACGTCAAAATTCAAAATCCAGGTCGAGTGCAATAATACAGAAAAGAAAACACCACGGAAAAATGGCAAAAAATTTCACATAGGTATATATATATCCTATTGATCCAATGTCCAGATGAATGAGACCGTGTATGTAATTTTGATGGGTCCTAATATCCTTTTGAATCCGCAAGCCTTAGAATACTGGGCTATTGCGACTTTGGCAGATGAAAGACCGAGTAGAACTACCCGCTACAGACAAACTGGCGGAGGTCGGTCGGTCCCTTCATTACCGTCAAAGTCTTAAACTTTCCGAAAATTCCAATTTCCAAGTGCCAACTGTAGCCCTGTGATCAAACCCGGCAACCAGTCCCCACCCCAAGAAATATGTGTAGAGATAATTGGTTAATTAGAAACCTGACACTTTAGTCTATAGTTGGGGTTTTCTCCCAACACTTTTCACTGTATGCCCCTCACTTTTAAAAACTGTGCCCGTCCCGTCCCGTAGGTAGCGATTATAATGGCCAGAAGAAGACCCACACCAAGACCTTTGTCGTACGAGATGGTAATTACATAGCAGACTGACTTCCTTGACTTGAGACAATTAAAGAGCCAGAGTCATATGACCGTGTTAATCTTTAACCATTCCACACACTCGCACAGCACAGCCCTTTCCAGCCGCATAGCCATGTGCGTCTCTAATGTACTGTACTTACAGACACTGTGCATTTGTTAATTGTGAGAGGGGAGCGTAAATTGACTTGTCAAAAAGTAAGCTTAACTATTCAGTAGACACGTTTAGACATTTCCAAAATTCCAGTGCCATGTCTGAGAGGGCAATCTATCGCTTATCGTAGAATGCACTAAGTTGTAAATTAGAAAGTTGTGAAATACGGATAATTGACACTCACACACACACACACACTAAAAAACCCCAAAGTTCTGTCACTGCTATCTTCTGCGAGCACAAGACAGCCAAATCCAATTCAACTGCTCAGATACTGAAATACTCGTGTGTACTCGTGAAAACAATTGCTTCTGGAATTCTTCGGATAAGAAGATAGGTAGGTAGGTAGGTGGGTACTGGATATATAGCTATACTGACAGTATGTGGCTTATATAAACGGCCAAAAAAACCAGCAGTTGATGCTACCACAAAGTGTACGAAGTACCTGTGGCTGTCGCACCAATTCCAATTGCAATTCCAATGCCAACGAACCAATTCACATTAGTCTTCAACGTCCAACAAACCAGAGCCAAGAGACACACACACACTCACGACCTACACCTCCAACTTACTTTCTGTTTCTGAAGACAGACGAGTCTGTCTGCTGTGCTGGCTGCTGGCCGTCGTAGTAAGGAAGGCAAAGGAAGACGAAGGAAGAAAAGGGAAAGACTCTGTAGGACAGAGGAGAAGGGGCATTAAGGGAATAATGTATGAAGGCAGAGGTGGGGGTAGAGGTAGTAGGTACCTCAAGCTTTTACATAAGTTGTTCTAAAGGTACGGCATAAGTACTTCCAGATACTTTACTCTTGTCAATAAATTTTGACACCTTCAAAAGCCCCTGCCATCTGCTCCTTTGGCTTTGGCTTTGGTCTGCTGCCTGGTCTGCTACTACCTGGCTTCACTTTTGGATTTATTATGTATATGAGAGTGTATACATAAGAGGGCCGTCTGTGTACCTCAATCTTAAAAATAACTGAACAATGCTCAATGCATTGGAACTACAATGTATGTATAAGCTAGGTAAGCTCCTTTACTGTTCCAAACAGTTTGCGTCTCAACTCTTTCCTTTTATGATTTCTTCAGGTACAGAGCTCAGGAGAGCTAACGATAAGTAGATTTTTCCCTTGTAGTTTTAGATTACTTAGCCATTGGACCGGACTTTTGAATTCGGATTTGATTTCCAAACATTTCAATTTCCGAGAACAACAGACGTATGTAGGTACTTAGGTATGTATGTATTCTATCAAACCAACCAGTTGCACCTTTGCTAGGTCCACCTTTTAGGATTGAACTTTAAAAGCAGTGCCATAAAGTATAGCTCTATAAATTGCTGTCCAGTCCAAAACAGAAATAGAAACCTCTTTTAACCGGCTCGGTCCAATAAAGTTGAAAGTGTAGTGAGCCTCGTATGAACTATGAACCCAACGACGACCTATCGACCCAACCAATGACTGACTGGCTGACTGACAGCTGAGTTTTTAATGAAATGCCATATAGGTACCTAGGTACTTACCTACCTTTACAAAATGTAATTTAACAATAATAATAATTTATCAAAAATAGAGTAACGACTCAAAAAGGGAAAATAAATCTTTCTTAAAGTTCAAAGCTTCAAAGTTTCGAAGTTTCCTCCGAGTTTCTTTTCTTATAGTTAAAAATGCACTTAAGAAACAGAAGTTGTGTTTGAATGTGTTTATGCAGTACTGACTGATGATGCATTTGTGGCGGTCCTTAAATGAATTGGGAAAGAAATGCATAATAACCGTTGAGAATCTTTTATAAAATTGAACAATCAAGAGTAATAACCGCAATGGAATAACACGGTTACTTCACGAATTTAATGCAATCTGACATGACATGACTAAGCCAAGGGTTCCAAGATTAACAAGAACAACCCAAAGGATACTTTAATAGCCCTTGAATCTTAAAGGAAAAAAAACAAGAAACAAGATTTGAGATTTTCTGGTTCCGTTCTGGATCCCAAGTAGGGGCTCCCACAGCACAGTTGAAGGCACTCGCATCCTGAAGATGCTGAAGTGGCCGTAGCCGTAACAGGGGCAAACTAAAGAGATAATGGTCGGAAGGAAAAACTTGAAAATTTTAGAAACACTACTATAGACTGTACAGAAAATCCATTTGACAAATTCCCAAGACGTATAATATCAGTATCAGTAATATTTTCTGAGCCATGTAGCGCACATGGGATTTATTAAGTTGAATGTTGTGGGCAACTCCAGCAGCATCAACTTTTCCCCAATGAATCCTCCAGTAATACACGTCACAATCACTATCACCTATGTAGGTATATACTAGTAACACTAGCCGCTTTCGTTTTAGCTCATGTCTGAGCCCACCGAATGAAATCCGATGATAATGAGGCTTAATACGATAATAGGTGCGGAACCCCTTCTCTCCTTTCTTTTAGCAGCATCCCTTCACAACAAGAGATAGAAATAGAAGCATTTCTCTCATTCCAGGGTGGAATCCCTCCATTATTATAGATTGGACGTGGCTGTCACATTCTACATTGAAAATGGACATTTCGTGGGTGAAGAAGCTTTTGGGGGGAAGAGACCGCAGGTCCCGGGTAACAGCATTGTGAAACAAGTCCTACGTCCCGGTAACGGCAACAGTCCCAAAAATCACCTTTTTACCGACATTTGTGTTTACAAAACGGGAAAAAGTTACGATGGAACATTCGTAAACGTTCCTACATTGGAATTTACACTTTTAAAAAATGATAATACTGCTACTTGCACTTTTTTAAAAGTAATACCAGTGGCACTTACACTTTTGAAAAGAAGTAAAACTGCTATTTACACTTTTCCAAAAGTAGCAAAACTGCTATTTAAGCTTTTCCAAAAGTGGTAAAACTGCTATTTAAGCTTTCCCAAAAGTAGTAAAACTGCTATTTTCACTTTTTCAAAAGTACAAAAACTGCCATCTACACTGTTTTAAAATGTGTAAAAGTGGAATTTCGACTATTCATATAATACCATGTATAGCGGGTGGGCTAAGCGAATTGTTGGGACTTACGTCAAAATGACCTTAAGAAAGCCTTGGCCTTGCGTAACACAGTGTTTTTAAGAGGCTACTGCGGGCTTACCCCACACAATGCTTCCTCACCGACGCTATGCATTCCTGACCACTATTCTATTTATGTTTAAAAGTCCCCTACGCATTTTCAAAGATGCGTGTGTACCACACTGAAAACTAACTTTATTCAAGTACCTCCCCGTAAAACTTTGTATAACAATCCCGCTAGGTACACGAGACCATAAAACTAGCTTTGGGACAGTTCCCTATGAGATTTTATACATTTTGCAAGGAAACATAAAGGAAAGGTAAGGACCATGCCCGTGTGCCAGGCCAGTACTGCTAGTATACAGGTCGGTATACTACTTCTATATATTATACACAGTACGTCGGTAGTGGGAGGTATATTTCCCTTCATTTAAATGTCTACCTGTACCTCTGCGTCTCAAGAGGTTTCTTTCCATTCCAGGAGCAACGACACAGCAAAGAAAACCCACGAAGAACCGGCAGTCAGAGTGAGAGAGAGAGAGAGCGAGTGCCAACAGCAGGAGTTATCTCAATATTTTTATGTGTTTTTTTGCATTTCAACTCGAGCCTTTGAATATAAATATAAATGTGGGCTTCCTGGACAGGTAACAGGATCATAGGAATCCCAATACATACATACATATGTACATCTATAGCAAGACCTACCTTGACTGACGGGCTATGATTCTAACACTACATACTACACCTCTTCTGTCATGTACAGAAGTACAGACGACGGTGAAGCACAAGCAAAACAACATAACCAACCAAGCTTAACGATGGATAACGATAACGCCATAAACTGGTGGGATTCTCTCTTGCTCACTTATAATATTCTTAACCTACCTAAACTAAACTACTAAAAGTAAACCAAAAAAAACGAAGGAATAAAAACAACAGTATCCAGCCACAAAATGTCCCTTGCATACATCCATCTGGATTTGGAAGGAAGTTTCCATCTTACAAGAAAACTGAACTTTGGGGCTGTGTAAATATGACGGTTTGAAAAGAGCTTTTGAAAAGTGTACAAAAATAAACTGGGCATTTCTGTTTTCGAAAAATGCAAAAATGTATTTAGCCTTTTCGAAACGCTAATATACCTACTTAGGTTTAAATGTTTTTGAAAAAGTGGATTTTCTATTTTTGACCATTTGAAAACGGTAATTTCTAGTTTTCTGACCTTATGAAAGTGTTATTTACTGGTTTTGACTGTTTTGGAAAAGTGTTATATACTAGCTTTGACCCTTTTAAAAAAGTGTTATTTATTAGTTTTGACTGTTTTGGAAAAGTGTTATTTACTAGTTTTGACAGTTTTGAAAAAGTGTTATTTACTATGTAGTTCTGACTGTTTTGAAAAAGTCACTTTATAGAACTAAACACTTTTGTAAAGCATTCTATGGTTCCCTAGTACCGACTAGGTTCGTTTAGTGTATTTACCCATCAAACTTCACTGAAGTAATACTTGAAAGGCCCCTTCCATCTATAAAGCATTAAGAGACTCGCACTAGAGTACTGATACACTTTTAAATCTTGGCAGCTGAGACACACACACGCAACCACAGCCAAGTACCTACATACCTAATACAGACATCTACGCCTTAACCGTGTTCAAGCAGACGGTGACAGTAAAAAGGCAGAGAGAGACAGAAAGAGAGAGACAGCATTATAAAATTTAACTATTCTTCTAAGGGATTTTTGACTTATATTTTATTACTTATAGACCCGTCCACCGTTACCGTCACCGTCCCACTCTCCATCGTCTTAGCATTGCAGATAGGGCCTTTAGTTCCCTACGTGTGCTTGAGGACCGTCATTTATATAGCTCACCTGAGGACGGTGACGGTTGAAAGGCTGTTGTTACTGGATACAGTCTAATACAGTTTGCGACTGTAAAGCATTATAAACCAGGCACGCAGCACAGGTAAAGAAAAAAATTATATAAATTTAAGGACTCGGTCCTGGCCCTGGTTCTGGTTCTGGCTAGGGACTCAAGTACTGAGGCTTTCATTCGAGGCTATAGACTCCCTTACCACTACCAGTGCCACGGCGATTGGCTTGGCTTCCCTTGGCTCTTTGTTCAAGATATATTTTTAAAACAGCCTTTACAACTTACAACTTCACAAGAACCTCCCTAGTCTACCTGAGAAAGTAACCACCACACTATCCTAGGTGCATACGCTCACGCAAGTAATAGCATTATTGAATCGGCTCAATGCATATGGCATTAGGATACATTGTACAGTCCCTACAACAATACACCCTAACTTTGTGTAACACTATATTATATACATACTGTGTTCAGTCTAAAGAGCTGTGCATTTAAGTGGAAACTTTTGTTTTCCTTCCCCCAGTGCAGTAGTACACTGTATATAGACAGACTGACTTGGCTGGGCTTCATTTCCCATTGTAATATCTCAAGGATTAGCTTTATGTTACGCATTGTTATTATATAATACTAGATTGTGATTGAAAATTGAATGGGCATCGGTATGGCTATAGCTATACCTATATGCCTATACAAAGTCTCTTGGGTCGTCAAAAAAAAAGACGAGGGAATTTCAAAGGGAATGAAGACTGAAAGAAGACAGAGTAGTGAGTGTAGGGGGACGAAGGAAACAAAGTTTTCGGAGTGACCTTGAGTTTGACTAGTGAGTTGTTGTAGATGCTCTGTCCGTCCAGGTAAATCAGTAAAGACTAGGCTGCAATAATAAAGAGAGCTCACTAACTAGTTAGCATAGGTATATATACACATACACTGTACAAAGTGTGTAAGGCAAAGGCCTTATTACAAAGTAACTAGTTCCCTCAAATATCTGTAGTTACCTTTTCCAGGGCTACAAGTACAAAACAATCATTTTTCAAGTGGCTACAGTCAGATCGACCGAAAGACGCGGACCGTTTAAGTAAGTTCATTGTATCTCTCTCCTCAAAGGAAGAACTACCTGGTATCGGTATGCATGTAAGTACCTATTAAGGCAACCAGGGCTAACAATAGACATGGTAAGGAGCCTTGCAAATATGACTTCATTTAATTCAAGCGGGCATTTAGAGGCACCTTTTCGAAACAGTAATATACTTACTAGTTATGTATGTAGTTTTGAATATTTTTGAAAATGGTAATTTCTAGAGTTTGGACCTTTTCAAAGTTTTATTTACTAGTTTTGACCGTTTTGAAAAAGTGTTATTTACTAGTTTTGACCGTTTTGAAAAAGTGTTATT
>JAQFZC010007950.1:0-10674 GCA_034695205.1 Dicyrtoma fusca | reverse complement strand
CCCTATTTGGAAGGAATGAATGAGATTGTGGGCTGGTTTCGAGATACGGGTCACTATTTTAGATGGCTGAGGGAAACAGAGGTTTTTATGAAGCAAGTGGGAAAATCTTGGCTAAAAAACTATGGGGATCGCACCCTTTATGAGAAACTACTAGAAACTTTTAATGCTTCAATACGATTAAATGTCGAACCATTTCAACTGAGGAATTTGGTAGCGCCTTTTGGGATTTTGGTCATTGGGGCCATGGCTTCAATGATACTCTTTTGGGCAGAAGTTCAGCTTCAGAAATTCGAATGTATAGTTTGCCAATTTAAATATTACTTACAATCTCTGTTTTGTTTTATTCAATAGTCAAACACCTTCTTACAGAAAAACAGAAAATACCTTAAACCCATGGCCATGGATAGAGTGACATAAATTCAATGATTCAACAGTGTTATACACCTAAGTTAGAAAAACTTACAATCTAATAGTCATTACTATACTATAGTAACCGTAGCCTAAATATATTTATGTACAATAGCTAAAAATATGGCGGTTTTTTAAAACAATTTTAAACTTATTTTTGTAGGAGACTCAAGTGTAAATACACAAATACGTAATATTATTAAAATGTAATTATTATTACTTAAAAAATACTTAAAATAGTAGTAGGTACAGTTTCGGTTGACACGATGGTATTTTTGAAGAAGTTTCAGTTGTTATTCTCATTGGAGACTGTGTAAGCATACTGGAGATTTTTGGAGCGGAATTTACTGAAGGAATTATCAAAGACGATTGTATCTGTAAATAAAAAAGGTCATTTAGTTAAATTAATTACAAAAATTTGTGCAAATATTGAATGTTAGCAATAAATTGATTCAAATAAACTTACAAACGCCTGTCTCAGTGACTGGGTGCGTCCCCACTTGTAAGTTAAGGTGAGCATCACAGCGTCTGCAGCTGTACAAAGTGTTTCCCTTGAAATTAAATTCAAAGCCAATGTCGTACCCTTCGCATTTAAAGTTCCAGCTGCAAAACGATATAAAATAAAAAATTTAGAAAAATCAATTTTTTTAAAGGCATTTACCTAAATTAATGGAAACTTATGGAAAGAATTATTTTGGCTTTGCTTACTTAATTCGAACGCCCGTCTGCTCAACTGGGATCTCAATGTTAATCTTTTGTCCGGCGGGAATTAAAATATTTTTCAAAACTTCGTTAGGCAGCGGCTTTCCTCGTGCCAGCCAATCCAAACCAACGCTGAGGCTATACTGTAACGGACAAAATGGTAAACGGCACGAAATTAATTCAAAATCTGGAAAGAGCTTCTATTTTCGCAGGATTTAGTTTAACATTTTTTGTAACGTACATTTGTGCAGGAAGTATTAGTGCCACCATAGTCGGAAGGAAGTTCGGCCGGTTCAATGTTGCTTAGCAATGCTTCCCGCCACTCTTGTGTATTTGAGCCAAATACTTTGACCTTGGAGAGCGTATGGCCAGTCAGGATTGGTTTAAAGAAGGCGAATAAGATTTCAAAAATTTTTGGCGCTACAAAATGTCAAAATTTAAATTAGCTTTGAAATTGCCGGGGTTTTTCTTCATTTATTACAACATTTGAAATATTTTTGGTACTCACCATTTACGATGTAACAAGCTTTTAGTGTTTCGGGATAATTTGCTTCGAAAAGCTTCATAACGTTCAGTTCAGCTGTTACTTCTGTACAAATAGAATAAAATAAAAACAAGGATTACTATGTTATTCGGCAACTGACAAACCAAGAAATTGTTTTATTACTGCTACTGCTTATATCTACCGCAATTTAACCTTTTCAAAGGGTCAAAACTTAAAACTAACATTTTTTTAAAGGTGCTAAACTAGAAATTCAAAAAAGTCAAAATTAGAAATTAGCAGTTTTAAAAAGGTGCTGAACTAGAAATCTGTATTTTCCAAAAGGTGCTAAACTAGAAATTAGAATTTTCAAAAAGATCAAAACTAGAAATTAACACTTGCAAAAAGGTGCTAAACAAGAAATTACCACTTTCAAAAAGGTGCTAAACTAGACATTACTACTTTCAAAAAGGTGATAAACTAGAAATTAGCATTTTTAAAAAGGTGTTAAACTAGAAATTAGCCCTTTCAAAAAGGTCAAAACTAGAAATTTGCATTATCCAAAAAGTGCTTAACTAGAAATCAGTATTTTAAAAAAGGTCAAAACTAGATTTATTGCTGTTTCGGAAGGGTTAAAGACATCCCATGGTCACTATCGCTTTAAAAAAAATAATTTGCTTACTTTCTTTGGAGATGATTTGTCTCATAGCAAATCCTTCGAGATCATAGATGAGAACGAATTGTGTGATGGGCTCTTTCCTCCCCAGACTTTCCTTCTTCATGAAAGCGGTTCCTTGCTCTAAGAACTGAGTCCAGAAAGTGACGTAGTCGCTCCCATGCCCCTTCTCTACCACCCCACGAAGGTCCCATCTTCCATATGGCTTGAGGCAAACTGTGCAAAATCATCTTTTTTATTACAATTGCCATATTTTTATAAACAATTTAAGCCACGTTTTCCCTAATTCGTTACATTATTATTTGCACTAACTACCCATTATGTTCAATAAAACTCCCAAAAAACATAAAAGCATGCTGTTTTTACGTTTTAAAAATCACTTTTAAAGTAATTTTTTCACATTCGTTTTGTTTTTCTAGTTATTATAATTAGTATATAATTATTACAATTATTATTTGGTGTATTAGACACTTACTGACGCAACCGTCCTTGTCCACTCCACAGACTTTAAGGGGAAGTTCACGGTCAAAGATTGGTGGGGCTTTCCAGGTTTGTAGGATAGAATCGATCTTATTTTCTTGACGCCAATGGAGAGCCTTCATAAAAAATATTCGCAATTATTAAATCTATGTACGTCAAATAGCATTTTATTTAAAAAATTTTAGCATTTATTATTTTTTTAAAAAATATGACGCACCTTTCGTAACATTTCCTCAGCCTTGACAATGTTAAGTTCTCTCGCTGAAAACAAAAAGTTATTTAACACCGTCGAACCAAAAACAACAAAAAACTTTAAATTGACTGTAATATTTTTACACCCTGTTATGCAAGTGTTACAACGCAAAAGCGGGAAGCGGAATTTATTCAGTTAAACCAGTTACATGCATTTTGTACATTCATTACTATTACAACACGTGTACACTGTAATTTGTACAAATCCAATGATTTGGAAAAAAACGGGCTAAAATGTCGTACTAACATGCTTTCAAAAGGCGCAAAAAGTATTATTTACACGTTGGAATGCTTTCAAAAGTTGCACAAAAACTACACAACTTTTGATTGCAAAACTATCCAAAATACTTCCCAATATAGCAAAATTGTAAATTCCCTAATAAAGCAAATTAAATATTTTAAACTATTTAAAATGCTTTAGCTATACCTAGCTATACCCATCTCAATTTGGCCGTAAGCTATAATACAGTCTCAGTTTACCATGCATTACATTAAAGACCGCAGTAACAGACCCACATAACTTACATAAGGCTACATTTTTAGTCATGCTATAGGCTTTTAATTGCAATTCGTTTAAACAGCCAATTTCCTTATAGAGACAGGCGGACGGACACACAGGCCTGAATTTGCAATTTCTACGGTTTAAGACGCTTCTAATCCTAAGTACTTTGAACTGACTTGACTATAGGCTACTATGCATGCTATAGCCTACTTTTCATGCATTACAGAATATTAAAATACTATTTAATACTACACTATAGGCATAGGCATATCTATATCCATACAAAATTTGAATCTAAAAAATACAACAACCATTTGTAACAATTACACGCTTAAGACAAGGAAGAAGGGCCAGCAGCTAGAGCAGAACCAGATCAAAGCATTTTTTCCTATCATTTTTAAATTAGCTTCTCCCCACACGTGCAGAATCCATTACCAGGCCACTACATTACCCAAGTACCTAGAAACATGCACTTGTACACGATTAGGGAAAGAAAGCTTGCCAATTTTTATTACATTAGCAAAGCAACCAACTAGCCAACGAACGAACCAACCACAAAAAAACTGGAAAAAATCCGAATTTAAAAAAAAATGCAAAATTTAACATGCCATTAATATTCCTTGAACGTTCTCATTTTTTAGCTTTTGTGAAGTAACAAATTGTGTTCTTGTAGTGCAGCTAATTTGTGTACATTATATATATAGCTATACTTGCCAAAATCCTACAGAAGCAAAAATACCTGTCTGGGCTCTAAACCTATTGCTATATTTTGTACTATTTACACGAATTTACTGAAAATACTGAAATTTAGATTTGAATTAAGACACATGCGTTTAAAACAAGAGCATCCCAAAGTGCTGTGGGTGCTCACTGTCACTGGCATGCAAATTTCGTCATTTATGCTGTCCAGTGTGTGGCGTCTGTAAGTAGTGGCTATATATATAGCTATATAGCTATAGCAGCGTATATATATATAGTGTCGAAAAGGGTAGATAGCCCCCTTTTCCACTACTCTGTCCTGTTTGTAGGTATACAAAGTCAATATTACGTGCAAATATTATAAAATTTATCCCATTCAACATGCATTGTGAAATATTTTAGACATTTTTTTGTTATTAATTGTTGGCTATACTGCGACTGCTATACTGTCAATATGTAAACATACCTCGAAGCCAGCGAAGGAGACTCAGGTCATGTTTTTCAAAACTATCCATGTTTTCCACAAGGTCACTAATTTGCTCACGAAACTGGAAATAAATTATACGCAAAAATTACATAAAAAAATTCTAGTTTTTAAAAATTTTATGGTAATTGGTAATGTATTATTATGTATTCATTTTTCACACCAAAAATTCCAAGCATATGGGTATAAAAATATAACATATATAAATACAGCTAATTTATTTTATTAGTTCCCAAACCAAGGGGCTTTCCATTGTATTGTGGATTGTATGTGAATGCAAAAGGCGCTATCTTTCCATCACCGAAATTCCTACGAAAAGTTTCCATATAAATAAAACTAAATCTGCGTATAGTTACTAAAAGATATATTTGGGCTTATTACGTAAGAAGCTGGATGGTTTTGGAAATTAAAATTGGGTTTTTACACCAGTTGTTTCTCATTTTTTTTAACAGTTCCCATGGAAGCCATTTGCACATAATAATAATACATTAAAAATAATGAATAAACAATGCAGTAACGATTTACATAATATTTTCTGCCTTTATTTTTTTTTCTGCCTTTACTACCTTTTATGTACATTTAAGTAAAAACTTGCGTGATTATAAGCAATCTCGATAGCTTTTGTCTCAACTTTCGCTTTTATTTGAAATTTGAATGTAGGCACTATATAGTATATAGTCTATAGGTATAGCTATGTATGTATATACTATGTACTACTTTTAATCATGATGGGAAAAAATAGTGTGTTTCTTACCAATTTGAGAGCAGAGCGCTCCTTATCATTAATGGTGGCGTCACTGATCATGATGATGATGATTCTGTCACAAAATATTTACTGGAACTTGACTGATGTGGAAAATCCAAAACAAAATCCAGAAGGAAAGCCACAGGGATCCGCTGTCAACACACAAGAACTGTCAAATAATTATTAGAGGGAAAATTCTTATTATTTGAATCAAAATGAACACTGCCAGTGTCACAATTATGCACTTTATTTATGTAAATACGGATTGATTAATTTTTTGAATTTTTTGGTATTTTCTACGTGGAATTTTACCTTTAAATTCTAATAAAGTGCAACAATCAAACTATTGTGTAGAGGAGTGCAATATGCTGGAGCTACGAGCCACTACTGTTGTGTCCACTCTGAAGAGAGGAAAGGCTGAAACTGAGGACGAAGCGAGGGAAGCAGCCACTACTTGTTCACTTTTTTTTGGGATTGATTCTTGTTTGTGGGGGAAAATGAAATTGAAAGAAAATGTGAATGGGGAATCACAAGTTATTATAAAATAATTGAGGGGATATATATATAGCTATAGTGTATTATGTGTTGCGTTATGGGTAGGTAAGCTATAGGGGTATAGGCTACACACTTTTAATCCTTAACGATACATTTTTCCCTTCGGCTCTGTCCTGTGCTTTTGAGTGTGTAATAGACTGAATGGGATTTTTTGTGTCGCTTTTGTTTCTACACACACTGGTTACAATGCATTGCATTGCACTGCACTGCACTGCACTGCATTGCAGGCAACTGTGGTTGTAAGGAACCCAAACATTTTTCAAATTCGCGAGTTTTAAAAAATGTCCTTTTTTTTAGAAAACTTGGCCATTTTGAAAGCACACTACAACATCACCTATTGGCCTAGGACGTTTGTAGCGGTTCTAGAAGCATAAAGTTTTTACATACCATTAAGAATTTTGCATTTTTTTTTACATAATGTTGGCGCTTTGCTAGCGGTGTATATACTCCGCATATAGCCGGATACGCCACTGTAAATCTACTCACGATTAAATTAAGCCAGTTAATCGTAAGGTATGTATATACATAAATCAAAATAATGTACACATAGCAGTATTATGGTTTGAATGTTTATTGTTAGTATAGGGTATAGTAGCCATAATATTTGTTTTTAAAACTTACTGCTACAGAAGTGATTATAGATGATTAAATACACAGTATATATGTACAGTTGATTCTTTATTAACTACAATTTGTTTTGTCAATGAATAGTTGTGTTGTATTGTATAAATTATTTTTACTTTTAAATTTTTTAAGTCGCCAGAAGGAAGTGGTTTAAGAACAATAGCTTTCATTCAAATGTCGTTTAGTTCATTGTTCGTGGGTATAGCTGCTGGTCGTGGGGTCTTCCGTCTATAATGAAAACATTTTTAAGCTTGCCAATGAATGGACCATAGACACCACACGAAAAATTAGATTAATTTTTAAATTGGCCAGCAGCCAGCACCAATAGCTATAGTATAGCAATAGGTGCTATATAGTAGGTGTATATATAGTTTTTATTTATATTTTATAGTCTTCAAGACAAGGTTCAAATTACTTCATTTATTTATAGGGAAACCCGAGGAAAAGTAAATAAAGACACAAAAAAGGGGTCTTTATTGTGTAACTGGCAACTTTGCTGTTACTGTGCTAATGAACTTTTCGAATGTAAATAAATCTATTGGCTGGTCCTTTCATTCATTCATACTTTTGTTTAAAGCTCATTCACAACATTTTAAACATTTTCAAAAACTTTAAATACTATCTACAGTTAGACCTTTTGTTTTTGTAAACTTTTGACTTTATTATAAATGCCGTTTTTATTCATTGCTCTGGCTATACTTTAGTTAATTTGTTCGGAAGTGGGAAACCGTGGGAAGAATCCTGGGTAAACATGCTTATTCTACAAAGTCAACTTTTCAACATTAACTATGTAGAAATAAACAGTTTCAAAAAGACTCAAAATTAGAAATTAACAGTTTCAAAAATGCTCAAAACCAGAAATAAATAGTTTCGGACAAGCTTAGAAGTACATTTAACATTTTGAAAAAGGTTTAAACTAAAACTTATAATTTTTTTTAAAAAAAAAGGACAAAACTAGAAACTAGCAATTTTTCTAGTCAAAAGCATTTAAAACTAGAATTCAATACTAAAAAAGGTAAAAACTATAAATGGATAATTTAAAAATCGTCAAAACTAAAAATTAACGGTTCAAAAAGGTCCAAAACCAGAAATTAACATTTTTAAAAACATTAAAACTAGAATTGAACGCTTAAAATAGGTTCAAAACTAGCCATTAACACTGTAAAAAAAGGTCCAAACTATACAAATACACAGTTTCAAAAATGTCGAAAACTCGAAATTGTCCTTTTCAAAAACACTCAAATCTATGAATGAAAACTTAAAAAATGGTCAAAACTATAAATTGACGTTTCCAAAAACATTCAAAACTATAAATAACCACTTTGAAAAAGGTCAAAACTAGAAATTACCGTTTTCAAAAAGGTCCAAAACCAGAAATTGACATTTTCAAAAACATTCAAAACTATAAATGAACACATTGAAAAAGGTCAAAACTAGAAATTACCGTTTTCAAAAAGGTCCAAAACGAGAAACTGACTTTTTTAAAAGCATTAAAACTATAAATTAACACTGAAAAAGGTCAAAACTGGAAATACACACTTTCAAAAAAGCCCAAAACTAAACCCTAACATTTTCAAAAATATTCAATACAGTGTAAACTAACATTGTAAAAAAGGTGAAAACTTGAAATTAACACTTTGAAAAAGGTCCAAAACTATTTAGAAAATAAATGTTTCAAAAAGTTGTAATACTAGAAATGAGCATTTTTAACGCTATTCAAATCTAGAAGTGAACGCTGTAAAAAAGGTCAAAACAAAAGATATACTTTTAAAAAAGATGTAAAATTGGATAAATTATACACAGTTTACAAAAAAGTTACAGATTGGCATATTCGCAATTCACACCTTTTGCGTTCGCAGCACATACCTACTAGATACAACGTGAAATATTTGCATGTATTAATTGCACAGCCCTAACTGCTCACTCTTTATCAGTCTGCCTCTCATTTTGATGATGATTATGACCACGATTATGCATCTCACTCACTCACACATTTCCCAAGAGGATAGATTATATAAATTATCTCTGCACTACACACTCGAACGCGTGTGCACATCCAACAATTTGCATCTCTATCAGAGCCTATCTAATGCAATGATTTCAATTGTACGCACCCAAGTCTGCTGGTAGGCAGTATAGACACACGTATTGGTACGTGCCATCACTGCCATCCTGTCCCTGTCAATAGCGCACAGGGCTGTCACTCTGTAATTGAGTATCATTACCATCGTTCCTCTGTTGTTAGATGGGTCAGGAGCGTGAAAATGAGAAAACTACACGAGATTATCAAAGTAGCGTCGGCGCGTCGGTAATCGCTTTTATTTTACTACATTTTCGTGTATGTACTTTGAGCTTGTTGTGTGTGGTACTATAATGCACTGCACTTGTGTAAATAATACAAAGGAGGTAATAAAAACCATAGGTTTGGCGGTAAAAAAACGGTAAATATTTATAGCATTAAGGTTTACAACTTTTAAACAGCAACACATAATTATGTGTACTCGTTACTACTATGTACACAATTATATAACGTGCCGTTTGAAAATCGTGATTTGCAGTTTTCCACCTTTTTGAAAGCGTTATATGTATGTATATTATATATAGCTACTAAGTTTTGACAACTTTGGAAAATCATGATTTCGAATTTTTGTCCTATTTTGAAAATCGTGATTTCGTGTTTTTGACATTTTTTGAAAACCGTGATTTCGAGCTTTTGACATTTTTTGAAAATGGAGATTTTAATTTTTTGGCATTTTTTGAAAATCGTGATTCCGTGTTTTTGACCTTTTCTGAAAATGACGATTTCGAATTTTTGTCTTATTTTGAAAATCGTGATTTCGAGTTATTGACATTTTTTGAAAACCGCAATTTCGTGTTTTTGACATTTTTTGAAAACCGTGATTTTAATTTTTTGACATTTTTTTTTTTGAAAATCGTAATTTCCTGTTTTTGACATTTTTTGAAAATGGAGATTTTAATTTTTGGACGTTTCTTGAAAACCGTAGTTTCATGTTTTTGACCTTTTCTGAAAGTCGTGATTTTTATTTTTTGACGTTTTAAAAATGTAAATTTCTATAGTTTTGACCTTTTTTCAAGTGTAACTTTAGTTTTATTGTTTTAAAAATGTAGATTTCCAATTTAAACCATGCTGCACCGCTGAAAAGAAACACCTTTTCCAACCGCCCAGAAAAGCTTTTCTCTTACTTAAGTACCATAATAAATTCTTTTTCTACACTTTTTAGTGTTTTGGAGCATCTTCCGTCATCTTCAATAGTATTCTTCTGAAACATCAGATTGAACGCACCGCGCACATCCTAATGACAGAGACGAAGAGACGAACTACATATGTACATATACCACCCAGCAATAAGGGTTTTATTACAGCATTAATATGACCATTTTGCTTATAAATGTATTATTTATTACACTTTTAACTGTTACAAAAATGAAAGAGTGATTTAAAAGAATGACTTTGCAAGGATGGATGCTTTCATATGTGTGGAGAATACATGAAAGGAATGTGTGTGTGTGTTAACATGCGGTGGTAGAAAAAAAAGAGAAAGAGGGGCAAAAATCGTATTTTCTCATACTGTATGTACTTGTATAGAGGCAATTTAAATTTGCACACACACATATGGCTATATAATTACGTATAGACTTCTTCATGGTATTTGTATAGACAAATAGAAATTTTGTTTCATTTTAAACTGAAATGCCCAAAAATCCATTATGTAGTAAAGTCATAATCATAATCAGTAATGCTAGTAGAAAAAGTTGCTTTAACCGTTTCGAAACTGTATAATACAATTACTTACTTGTGAATGTTTTTAAAAATGGTAATTTGTAGTTATGACTATTTTGAAAAGAGTAAATTCAAGATTTTTGACCGTTTGAAAGCGTTAGCGTTATTTATTAATTTTGACCGTTTTTAAAAAGTGTTGTTTACTAGTTTTGACCGTTTTTGAAAAAGTGTTATTTACTAGTTTTGACTTTTTGAAAAAGTGTCATTTACTAGTTTTGACTGTTTTGAAAAAGTGTCATTTACTAGTTTTGACCGTTTTGAAAA
>JAQFZC010007949.1:0-10675 GCA_034695205.1 Dicyrtoma fusca | reverse complement strand
ATTTTATAGTTTATTGACCTTTTGGAAGTGTTAGTTGCTAGTTTTGACTGTTTTGAAAAGTGTTATTTACTAGTTTTTGACCATTTTGAAAAAGTTAATTTATAGAATTAAACCCTTTTGTAAAGCGTTCTTTTTATGGTTCCCCAGTTTCGAATAGGTTAAAAAAAGTACAACTTTTTCGAATTTAAAAATAGGTAGGTAACTACAAAACGGTTACAAATAACTTCATAATTAAAATTTTTACTTTGAAATGCAGTATTCACGTGGATGGTAGTAGTCAACATCATTTGCCCGAAAATATCCATTGGCCAAAAATTCATTGGGAAAGTTTCCTGGTCCTCTGCTTGTATTTAATACAATCGTAATTTCCTTACTGTTTCTTTCCTTGCAGTTTAATTTCCTTGGCTTCAAACTATGTGCTCAAAGAAAGAATTACTTAACAAATGGAACTAATAAATTAATATATAAATAATAAATCATTATAAAAACAAAACATAACTTACAGGGCTACAGACCCAGAACTAGAATCGGATCCCTCAGCTACAATTGATTGGGGGAAGGACCAGAAAATACGTGCATCCTTCCCAGTTTGATTATTTTCAGATGTATTAAGATTAAGATAATGTAAACTAGTCGAAGATCCACACCACTGTATTTCCAATGGAGCCTTCAGCCTTCCTTTAATCTCTAAGCTACTATTGTTGCATTGACCGCTAGTTGACAGAGAAATAACGAGCATGGAACCAAAAAGGAAGAATGAAGAAGCACAATAATGTGCAGATGTTTTCGTCATTTCCTCAGAAAATGATACAAAAAATTCAAAATTGCCTTTATTTTATTATTATGGTTGTTGCACTCTAACTTAATGCCTAATACGACCGATGAATTAGCTAAATATACAAAAATGCAGGCAGGCTATCGCAGGGTCGATTCTCGAACGTACACTGTACTGTGACTAACAGGAGATTGCATTATTATTATTACACAGCAAAACTTTCAGTGGGCTTCTGCTGGCTGGCGGCTCCTTTCTTCTTGACAAGTCTGTAGCTACTTTTAGGTGTAAAGCTCGTGCATGAGCCAAAAGTAGACCACTTAGAAACATTTAGATTTAGAACAAAACTCTCATAAAAAATGTTAAAAAAAATATCTAGCCTTCCTATGCACTATAGACTTTTTGCGGTGATTTCCTCCCATGATTGTTTACAGTCTTGAAAATCGTAAACAATGATTTCGGGGTGAAGATGAAGAAGCAAAATACAAGGCGGGCTTGGCTGTAGGAATTTTATTATTTTAAAATAGTTTTGAAAAATTTTGAACATCTGTAATGGCTCTGTTTTTCGTAACATCGTTTTCGTTATCATAATAATAGCTGTCATTATTTAAAAATATATTTTATGCTTTTGTGCTCTAGTTTGCTTCTTAAGTCACGATTTGCGTCTCACTAATAAATAAACACACGTCCTTTGGAGTCAGCTTTTGGAGTCAAAGACGCATATGTAGTTTCTTACTATTAAAAAAAGCTCAACTGACACGTACGCTTTACGTCTACGTATTTTATTTGTTTACAGTAAGGATACGCTATGGGTATTTTTGTAACTTACAGCTCACCATAAAGTACAAAGTGCTTCATTGACACAGTGACAGTTGGTTAATAATTTATCGGTTTTTTTCTTTAAATGGGATTTATGATCTGCTATTTGCACTGTTCTTTAGAGCCACACTGTAATGTATTTTCTCATACTTTTTTGTACAAGTTCCACTACACCAATTTTTTTAAATTATAGAGCGTGAGGTGAGCTGACCATTTGACCGCATGTTATTATTTTTTTCGTGTCAAACGTGGCATTTACATTGCTGTTTCTAAAATATTACTATTGATTCCAAACTTGCAGTTTTTTACGGGTAAAAACGATTTAATTGAGAGCATAAATAGGTACTTACCTAATTCTTCTTACGTCAGTTCAAACGTAATACTGATAGCACGTGGATGCTCCAAATTATTTTCTACCCATTGTGTCGTATTCAGACATGAGAGAACAGTGGGCAATTATATTAAATGTTTATTATTTCTCGTGCTGTCTACAGTCTACATTTTAATTTGTTTGTGCGACGGTTTACATTCTCAGAAGGTCAACAATAGCCATTGTCATTTAAGCATAATCAGCATACAATTTCTTGCACTACGATTTCTAAACTCCCAACTACGCATTATTTCTTCCAGTCAATGAGTCTTTGGCTCATTTTATCGATAGACAAAAGTACGTAGGTACATTGCAACTTTGCTTTGCTTTGCAGCACACAGAAATAAGTAAAATTGTGAAATTATTTAAAATAATCAGTAGAAATGGCAGTCAAAATAAGGCAGAAGCAACCAGCAAAAATTATTTTAATAATTTTAATCCTATTTAATAACCTTCCGTCTAATGAAAGTCAAACTCAGCCGCCAAAGCCGTCCGTCCGTCAAAAGATAGTGTCTGGCGTCCATTCAGAGCAAAACCCACCGCCTTTATTCTACCATACGTTTTACCCATTAATATTCAGCTTTAGCCTTCCAAGCTTCCTAAGATCATCCTCATTAATCCTTCAGTCCGAAGATGGCTCCTGTGGCTTAAGCAACTACTCATACTCCATCGGCTATGCTTGTATTTGGAAGCGACTTCAAGATCAAATGATCAGTAATTTATTTAAGGCGGATTTTGATTTTTTAAGATTAAGTCCCCAAGAACAAGAACCAATACCAGTAATGATAAGAACGAAAACTTTTAGCTCCAGAATTTCAGAAAGGGCGGGAAACCCAGGGGATGATCCGGAATTTTGTTTCAAAATTCAAAATCACTTCCAGTCCGAGAACTTGAGAGGTAGTGAGAATCTCCGCTACTACGAACAGAAGCTCAAGGCATGTCCATCCGTCCAACAGTTGACATTTGTAATCAATATTGAAGAGAATAAGGATGCCTTGGACACGACCGAGGACCAAAGCGTGTACGAGGAGATGCTCTACGACTTTCGTCAGTTCTTGGACGCCTCGCCGTCCTTCTTAAGACAGAGGCCTCTGACAGGAAACACAAACATTTTACGCATGAGCACCTACATGACCTTCAGAGCTGCGGTTCAAAGTTCCCTCCTAGGACACGTGTACGCAGACCGGAACCGTTTGGCGCATGCGCTGAGCAGCTGTGGGCAAAATCTACTGCCCCCATCTCTCGTCACCCCTACACACTTGCACAATCTTTTGGTCTCACTGAAGAACATGCCTAAATTCAAAGATGCCGGCTATAAACTAGCAATACCAACGGAGGGAATTTCAAAATATTTCAATCTCCCGCTCACAGAGTGTTTCCCCAGCAGCAGCAGCAGCGGTAATAGGGAACTTCACGTCCGCCTACTCGTTCCATTGACACTATCGGACCGTCCACAGGCCCTTACCCTCAATTATGTAGCAAAACTCCCGTTTTTACACAAATCTCAAAATAAGACCGATTTTATGTGCCGGCTCAGTAGCTTTAACAACGGGAATTTTTTATTCGACTCTAAAAATCAGGCTGCCTACCCCACAAAGTGTGAGTCCAATAAACTTTGCCTTCTGCCCTCTAACGAAGTTACCATCTTGAACGCCCAGGATTTGTCAAAACCGGATTTGTGTGTGTCAGGAATTTTTTCAAAAAATATCCAACAAATTTCTACACACTGCCAGATGACCTGTGAACAGTTTCAAGTTCCACCCTACAGCTCCTTGAGTGTGCACGTGATAGCGAATGACACGGTTGTTTTAGCGGGACGCGGGATCCTTCAAATTGTTTGTGCGCACAGTAACCAGAAGAAATTTACTTATTATATTGATGTAAATGACATTCCTGATGGGCTGACGGAGCTCAAATTTAGATGCAATTGCCAAATATTTTCGGTGCAGAAACAGGCTCATAGTCAAAATAACATTGGGGAGCATTTGCTGTATCAATTTTTGAATTTGGGGCAGTGTGATAATGGGGGGAAAATTGAAATTCAACATTTTAGTCAATCGCTGGTTTACCCGGTAAAATTTATTACAATTGGGGGCACTAATCAGATGGCTAACTTGCAGTCATTGGTCAAAGGCGGTAATGAAAGTTCAAATTTTTATTTTGTTGCTGACGTGAGTGGAAGCCACTATTTGGAGCGCAGTTTAAATACGGGATATTTAAATAAGTTGACAAGTCATTTGGATGCTGTACCAGTGCCTGAAGTGACAACTAATGTCCAACCTACTCCCAAAGCAAATACACAAAAGGAGGAGAAATGCCATTGTGGGGATCTGCAGTCAAACAATTTCCATTTACAATGGAGCGTCTTCAGCTGGTTGTTTTGTATAATGTTTATAATTATAATGTATTTGTTGTACATCACAAGGCAGCTGGGCCCTTGGTCCTCTGTCAGTCAATTGAATGGTTGCAGCTATGCCGGAGTGAATTATGCTACAGGAAGTGGTTCAGACGCTAGGGGAAGCGAAGCTTGTGTGTTACATGAGAATGAAAATCCGTTTTTGTAAAGATTTTAATTATTAACTTTAAAAGGGTGCTTTTGCCACACAAAAAAATACATTAACATAACAGCGACACTGCAATGTCAAGTAATGCTCTCAGGCCTTCCAATAAAATATGGAAGAAATTTCCAAGTCACAAAAGTAAATGCCCAACGAGGAAAATGTTTACAAAATAAACTGTCCATATAACCATGTATCCATCCCAATGCAATGCGCTAATGAAAATAATTTTAAATTGACAAGTTTTCAGATCAAATAATTTAATATTGTTAGTGTAGTTCCTATTTTAAAATTTAATTATAAACAAACAAAAGCAAGAATAACACATTTTGTAAAGTTGCGAAAAATTTACTCATTCTATAAAGGGTGCAAAGCACATAGTTTGAAAGGGTGTCACACCAGTTTTTTAATGCGATTTGAAATATGCTTTCAGGGTAATAAAAGCCTAGCCTCTTTCCTTTTGTTTCGCCAAGTATTGGACTGTCATGTGTTGGGCTGTGGCGTTGTGCTCACGTCATCTTGATAATTTCTTCCGAACCAAAGTTTAAGTCGAGATGAAACATCTGGAAAGTGTAATGCATTTAGCATATACGGCAACATTTAAGATCATAATGAGTCTCTCACTAGCATAAATACCAAGATAGTTATTACCGTCAATCACTGTGTATTTATTTCGAAGCTGTTTCTGGATGTCCCTATGGCAGACGAAGATGGAAAAGAAGCCAACAGACTGAATGAAATTGTGAATGTCAAATAAAATGACATGCCATCTCTCGGATGAGTTCTCCGTCCAGAAAAAAGACCAAAATATCCCCACAATTTCAAAAACCCAAGAGAAGGCTAGGAGGACAAATATTTTGGTGAAAAGTCTTGCCCTTAAAAAGAAAACAAAATATCCAATATCTAGTGATTAAACTATACTAAGTAATATGTACTAGTAAAAAGTGCAGCATATAGTTCTTACAAATTGTAGCGACGACTGTGTTTGGTAGCCTCATGAAGCTTCCTTGCATTCCTTCTGTATTCGATTAGGATTTTGAGAGTAAAACAGCTCAAAATAATCCCGAAAGCAAAGAGGATATGGTGCTTACAATGATTTCATAGTTTAACTGAGCGGATTTTTCCATGTCACATTTTGAATTTCCAAACTGTGGGCAAATTACGCGGTCGTCAAAATATCTATTTCATTCCAACGACAGAATTACCATTATTTAGTATTACCTACTTTACATTTAACCTTTTCAAAATTGTATCACACAATTAGTTCTAAATATTTTTGAAAATGGCAATTTCTAGTTTTGACCATTTTGAAAGTATTATTTACTAGTTTTGACTGTTTTGAAAAAGAGTTATTTATTGATTTGGACTGTTTTGAAAAAGCGTTTACTAGTTTTGACTGTTTCGATAAAGCGGTATTTACTAGTTTTGACCGTTTTGGAAAAGCGTTATTTACTAGTTTTGACGGTTTTGAAAAAGCGTTATTTACTAGTTTTGAACGTTTTGAAAAAGTGTTATTATTATTACCCGAAATAAAATTCAAAAAACAAGGATAACGCTATGACGATGGTAGGGATTCCAAATCCAACAGTAACATAGCATTTAAAACGAAATTTCTCTTCAGCGCGTCCCAATGTTCTAGTGATAGATCTAAATCGTAATTCTAAAAATAATAATAAAATAGCAATAATAATAATAATACCATAATACAACATAGGGGGCTGATAATAAAAATAATTAAAATCACTACTATATTTTTAGCACATCTTACACAATTGTAGATCAAAGGTCAAAGTTAATAACGGCCATCCAGGAGAACATGGCAACATAGAAAAAGTGAATAGCAACCCCTGCGGAAAAATAGTCATTTTAAAATTAGGAAAAAAATGTTATTAAAATATAGTAATTACAGAATTAATGTTTTTTAAAAAATCCAAACCTATGGCAAAGCAAGGAAAATATATGATTTGCACCGCCACTGCGCTCCCACCGTGCAGTTTCCCATTTTGAAAAATCCTAAAACTATCCCCAATGGTTTTGAAAACCAAATACACGAGCATGGAGAAAGAATAAGTAGCGACCGTCCATCCGTGAATATTTTGAGTTTCCTACACTAACACGTGACTTAGAACGACGATAGAAAAAAAAAGGCCGGCAACAATCATTATTGTGAGGTGCACTATTGAAATCGTTTTGCGTTCTTGACGCTAAAAAAGAAGTCAAAATTTAGAAAAACCATTTACTACAAAAATAGGTATTTTGCAACTACAAGTAATTTGTTTCTATTAACTAACATAGATGCACCAATGCATCCCAACAATAAATGAAAATTTGATTTTCCTCAGTTCGTTGAAATTTTGAAAATGTTAAAGCTTCACTAGATTTAAAATCCAATTCCAATCCCGAAAAGGTGTTGATCACGTCCAAATTAGTCGTAATCAGTCCATCAATATAAAAATTCAGGATTTCCCGCCCATTCGTTTTGGCCAAGTCCCACTCGTGATTGCCACTAGGGCGAGTGAACACTTTGTCCTACTCCGTCAATCGAATTCTATCCAAAATCCAAAATAAAAGAACTACTTTAATTTTCAAAAATTGGCGGCTACCGCGCAGTGATTTTAAATTAAACCGCGTTGAAAATACTATGTGAAACAAAAAATTACGGAAATCAAATTTTTTTCAAAAAGTATTAATTTTGAAAATCAAAAATAAAAGCTCGAGTCCCACATATTCTCCATGCAGGCGCTGTCCACAAGTACCCTAAATCGTGCCTAATTTAAACAATTAACTATAGTTGTACAAATAATTTGAAATAATGTTAGAATATTTTTTTGAATAAAAAGGAATAGTAAACTACATTTGAAATTATAAACGTGAAAGAATCGTTTACTTACCCGTGAGTTGTTTTTTGAACTTGCACCAAAAGCTAAAAGGAAAACAAAAACCTGCACAAATAACACTGTTGCAAAATTTTATAATTTTTCTGCGTCCTGACTGTACGTTTATTTTACAAAAACTCCGTTTCTGATTCCTGCTCTATTAGTTAGTATTCAATGGCTAGTTGTGTATACTAATAGTGAATTAAAAGCACAAAACTACAAAAAAAGGTTATGTTGATTTCGAAGTTTTGAAATCACGCCGTAGCGGATACGGGTTTTAGGCAAGAGTGACGATCATGGCATGGCTTACAATACGAAACAAACGAGGCCGTGGCAATGGCCAACGCTTATTTTTATTGAAAACACAGCTTTAATAATGCTTGTCGAAGTAATAATGTACGTACTTCTGAAGCGAACTTAGAATCTGAATTGTAGGTAGGTACACGTGGTTGTAAAGACGATTGTATTAAGGGCAAACGTAAACGTTTTGTTGCACATCTACCTTAATTGTTGCAGATATTAAAGCAAAAACATTTCTACATAGTGGTGGGCTATGTAGATTTGACGAATTATATACGATGGGTGGTTATCCCAAATACGCAAATTGGCAACACAAGTCACAGATCTCCAAAGCGTAATTTTAAATGTAGAAGGCTCTTATTGCGACCTACTAATGTACCCCCAATTGTGTTCCACTAAGCACTTTCCTTTTATGTATAAAGCAGGTATAGTGAGAACGAGGTGTCTCGTTCTTGTTTACATGGTAAGTCTACTTAAAGTGCACAAAAGCGATTGGCTTAAGAGGATTGTGAAAGGTGTGGTGCATGTTAATATATCTTTATCTTATATATATTGGAGTGTTTTATATGATTAAAACCGGATGAACGACAAATTCCAACATAGTATGACTACCTCTACACTTAATTTATAGAAACCTGTATACTTTTGGCGTTACGATTTATTGCCCTCCACCTTTGTATGTACGTTTACCAATTCCCTAAATGATCTTGAGCCACTTAGATAGGATTGTAAATAAATTTGATAAACAAGGTAGCACGGTTTGCACCTGTATACCTCAAAAGGTTCTTACAAGCAACGCTATCTACTTACAGACTGGCCGGAACAAAACATTTTTGGAGAGTGAATAGTAGACACAATACATTAAAGAGGCCTTTACCTATGAATTTCATTCAAGCCTACTCGGCATTTCTTAATCTTTGCCCTTTTCTCTCAATTTGCATCACTTAAATTGAGTCTTAAATTAAACCACAATAGCTGTATTAGGTTAACTCTTGGACTAGTATGTACGTACAAAAAGTGAGAGAAAATACAATGAAGCTACTAGTCACGCTTTATTAACTGAAGGTTATCTACACTAGTCTAGTGTAGCTGCTGGTGTGTATTGTCTAGTGGGGCTACAATAGACACGTATACGTTCTGAGAGATAGAACATATGATTGAACTTAGAAGCACACACCGCTATCTAGTTGCAGACCGGCCGGAACAAAACATTTTTCGAGAGTGAATAGTAAAGACACAATACATTAAAGAGTCATGTAACTATGAATTTTATTCAAGTCTACTCGGCATTTCTTAATCTTTACCTTTTTCTCTCAGTTTGCATCACTTAAATTGAGTCTTAAATTAAACCACAATAGCTGTATTACGTTAACTCTTGGACTAGTATGTACGTACAAAAAGTGAGAAAAAATACAATGAAGCTACCAGTCACGCTTTATCAACTGAAGGTTATCTACACTAGTCTAGTGTAGCTGCTGGTGTGTATTGTCTAGTGGGGCTACAATAGACACGTATACGTTCTGAGAGAGATAAAATATGATTAAAGCACACATCACATTGTCAGGAATTCACACTTTAGCTGAAGGAAAGTGATAAATCAGCCTCTACAAATAATTATACAATTATGGACCTGTAGTTAATGCCCAGATGAATCTTCGCCTCGTAGGAATCTTGAATTCCGCTATAGAAAACTTCACACTATAGAATTACACCAAGTTTATCGCCCGATGATGAGACACAAAGATAATAACGACAAGACACAACTTCACATAACAGCTTGTAGAAGCCGAATGCTAATTTATTTAATTTCCAATGGGGTTTATATACCCAAATAGATTTTAAAATCTCATTGTGATTTAGTATTGTTTATCAGTAAACAGAAATTTTGAATCTTTATAATAATTGTGGATCAATGTATAAGTATGGTGTGGTCACATGGGCTACAGAGGGTCCAAACAGGGAAAGGTAATTCAACGTCATTGGATTGGAAGTGGAAGCGTGGGGAGTGAAAAGAGAAACTTCACCGGTCATTCGATCATGAGAAACTTTGGAGTGGAGCTTGGAAGTTTCCATACAATGTATAGGATTTCCACCGTACTCTTTATTGATTTTACTGTTGTAAATGTTGCTAGTTTGCTAATCACTTTCTCTAAATAGGAGTTGGTTTGAATAATAATCTATATATTTATTATAAAAACTACCTGAAAGTTATATATAATGAATGAAGGAATAAGTTATTGAATTAGCTGCATTTTGCAATATTGCATATTATTTATTTTAAGTTTTTATGCTAAAGTGTCATTTACGAGCCTTTTCACGAGATTATTCGTATATTGCGTAAATATTTTTCAGAAAGTTTTGACCAACCCGGCGCCCCTACCCCTATGCCTACATTTTTTAACATCAGCACAATATAATCGCACTCAACTATTTTAAGGTGTATACACTGACGTCATAGATAATTAAAGTGGAATGAATTGGGTGGCCACTTTCCTTCATCACAACAGAGAGCAAATTATGCTGGAAGTACAAATTGTATGACTAAGGCTTAGTGTCCAGTGAGATAAATTGTGGCCAGACGGGCTTCCCGGGCGTTTTCATGAGACTTAAAAAATACTTAGGCTGGCTCAAATCAAAGGCATTGTAAAACACAATATAATTAAACACAAATAGCGCTTTTTAAAATTGTTATTTATTTTTTGATTACTTCGTATATGTGGTGTATTCATTACTTGACCCTATAAATTCGCCGGGTTTTTAATTTATTTTCTTATTTCGTACTTATGTCTAGATTTAATTCTTACAGTGGCTCAAACAACATGCACTTTATATGTGCGGCTAAAATAAATGCAAACGCACTTATTACGGATTATTTTTAATGGATTTCTTTACGTAAATAAATAAAAAAAAAAATTATTCATTGGGTCGATTTGACATTTGTCCATACAACCTGACTCAACCAGTCACTGTGGGTGAGGAA
>JAQFZC010007948.1:0-10675 GCA_034695205.1 Dicyrtoma fusca | reverse complement strand
AGAAGCTCCACCAGCTGTTGCTTCTGGTCCGGACTCATCCGTGCAAAGACCGTTCCTCGGACGAGAAGTCTCGGGAGGAGCTCCGGGTAGTGATTTTTAACGACGCTAAAAACATTCCCCACGATGGCAAAGTGGTAGCGATTCATGGGCGACTCAACTCCATTGCTACTCCCTCCTTTGCCAGACAGCAAGTCCTTCTCCATGAGCGAACCGTTCCCGCCACTTCCAACTGAATTCACTGGGCTCCCAGCCATCGACTCCACTTCCATAGGATTCTGTCGATAAAATTAGAAAAAATAAAAATTCAATAAAAATACACACAACACATTCAGAAACTTGGCCTTTCCATCGCATCGTGAACAATTTTAAATTTCCATCGAGTCCATTTTTAGCTGCTTTAAAGGATTCGAAATCGACTGAACTGTCACATTGAAGTGTGTTTACTGCATAAAAATGGCTAGTTTTGAATAAATTGGGTAAATAAATCGTTGGAAAATGGAGATAGCAAAATCAATACTGAATAAAGTTCGCATTTCCTATTCACGTTCCATTCGTTTGTTTACACTTGCACCCGTCAGAGTTGAGAATTTGAGATTCCGTCGCTTCGGAAATTCGGGGAAATTAAATTCAAAGGGTTGAACGACCGTTTGCGTTTGAGTAAAATTTGCAACGTTGCGTTGTTGGTTGTTCGTTGTAGTAAAAAAAAATTAAAAAGCGGGGAAAAAAGGATTACATATAACACTCGAACTCGATCAAGTGAAAGGGAATTGACGCAGTAAGCCTATGAATGGTGAAAGTTGATGTAATTAAGTGCATAGGCGCACTATTTTGCTACTGGTTTGCTTTCTAATCCTGTTTTAATCAAAATATTAACTCAGGCGGAATTTCTACACATTTTCGGTATCATTCCGATGCACGGAAGGAAAACACGGGGAACCACTCAATGACAGGATCGAATCTGTCTCTGTTGAACACAGACACACATCTTGCATCATCTCATCATCAAAAGCAACACTAACGAGGGACGTGAGCAGCCAAATGCTATTGCACTGCATACTGAGGCAAAAATAATCGATTTATCTTTCGAATCCCTTTATTTACTGAGCCTAAGCGAACACGCTTCTCTCACCCAAAAAGACACCAAAAAAACACGTGATTTTTCAGGGGCAGTTGAACTCTCAAGAATTAGTCTCATTTTTGTAAAAGTAATTAAATATTTAATTTCCTAAGGGATTTCTTGGTAACTTTTGTAATTGTAAAGGAAATAAAGATTGTTTTAAAAAAAAATAAAAAAATAAATAAAAAAGTAAATCGACATAAAACTGATAAAAGACCGAAAACGGGATGAAATTACCATTTTATTGGCGAGTGTGTAAGTGAGCCTCGGGATTTTTGAGTCACGACTGTCGTGTTCCAAATTGAGTACAATGACTTTGTCCGTCGCTTCCAGCATTCCACACTCACGAGCCACACTCACTGCTGTCAGCATGTTATCTCCTGAAACAAAGATTTAATCGGAATTTTTAGCATTTTTTCAAAATTACAACAACAAAAGTGTATAAAAATGACAATTAAAATAAGAATTTTTGGGTAATTACCTGTAACCATGATTGTCCGAATAGTAGCATTTTTTAAGACGCGAATCACCCCCGTCGTTTCTGACTTGAGTCGATTCTCCATAATGATTAAGCCCAGGAACGTCAAGTCAACTTCTACTTCCTCTCGCTCCGTTCTTTGAACCTGGAATAATTGCATTGATTAAAAAATTTGTCAATTTAGTACCAAATCATTTTTAATAGGTTAACCCGTTCGAAACTGACACGGTGAGGATGAGGAAAGAAAGCTGCTTTAAAAAAGTGTTTATCTACCACGAATACACTTTTCAAAATAGTCAAAACTACTAATTACAACTTTTGAAAGGCACAATAATACAAGAAATTAATGCTTTCAAAAAGGTAGCAACTGGAAATTACACTTTTTAAAAACATTCCAAACTAAAGACTGCCACTTTAAAAAAGGTACAAACTGGGAATTACACTTTTCAAAAACATTCAAAACTAAAGACTGACACTTTAAAAAAAGGCCAAAATTGAAAATTACACTTTTCAAAAACGTCATAACGAGAAAGATACATTTTTAGAAACGTGTTTAACTTTCGATAAGACATAATACCGTTTTGAAAAGGTTAAATACATCCAAAATTGAAGGATTTGGCCCACACATTTGCACATTGCTGTAGCAAACATAAAGCTGCTTCTATCTTAACTTTAACGCTCCGTTCTTGAGCGCTCACTAAAAATTTATGAACCTCACTTAATGACAATGGCAAGGGAATGACGGCAGATTAAGGCCGCTTTCAATTCCCCAGAAACTTTCACTTTCACTTGAATAGCGTCTTAAGTCTTTCGTATCGCAACATGTAAATAATATAGATGCACTTAAAGGAAGCCTGTCTCCATGGAAACAGACTCAGATGGGTAATTTTATTTTTGTCACCTTTGCATAATTCATTTTTGGCAGTCTCCGGTGACCCAGGGCAATGACCCGGTAGCCCTCCTGCGTGTAACGCTCCAAAGTTGCACTGAAATTCTCGGGAACTGAAAAATACAAAAAATACAAAAAACAAAAAATTAATTTACAAATGACACACGTTTTTAATGGAGAAAGCATGCATCACGAAATGTTAGGTCTCTAAGGGAAAGAATTAAGACGAACGGCGTGGATACAAAATAATTAATGGAGCAAAGATGCGATGCTGCCCTTTTAATAATTTCCCTAATTATTCAAATCCCACACTGAACTGCTCATTTATCATTCACTAGGGGAAAACTGAGTAATGAAGATAAGGAACGGAAAGGGCTGTGATGCCACCATCATGGACAGTTGCTCTAGGGAACCGGTACCGGTAGTAGACAGATATATTTTTATTGCTCCCGAAGATGCAAAATGATGCGTATCCATACAATCTCAAACAGAGAACGAATCAACTAACCGTTTTTTGTTAATATGTTAATTATTTTCCCATTTTGCACTGTTTAAACTGTCATTTTTTAGTTTTTTTAAACCATGCAAAACTTTGATTTACACTTTTTTAAACTTTCAAAACCTGGAATTGCACTATTTCAACCATGCAAAACATGAACATTTTCTGAAACATGCAACCTTCGATTAACACCTTTCCAAAACATGCAAAACTTCCATTCCCACTTTTCTAAAACATCTATAGCCTTCACTTACACTCTTTTAAATAATGCAAAACTTTGATTGACACCTTTTCAAACAATGACAAACTTCGATTTACACTTTTTCAATCCATGCAAAACCTATAATTGTATCTTTTTAAACCATGCAAAACCTCCATTCATATACTTTTCCAAAACGTGCAAAACCTTGATTTACACGTTTCGAAAACTTGTAAAACCTCAATTTACACCTTTTCAAAATATACAAAACCTTGAATTACACTTTTTCAAAATCACGCAAAACCTGAATTTACACTTTTTCAAAGTATTCAAATCCTGGGTTCGCACCGTTTTAAACCATGCAAACCCTGGATTTTTACTTTTCAAAACACGCAACGCTCCGTTTACACCTTTGTAAACAATGCAACAACTGGATTGGCACTTTTTTTAAAACACGCAAAGCCTCACACACTACCGTAAATGCTCGAATAGAACCCCTGGGGCTATATTGCATTCCGCATATCACAATGCTGTGTTATGGCAGATACATGGAGGGGGGTCTTAGGGGTGGGGCTCTATTCGAGACCGGGGCTCTATTCGAGCATTTACTGTATTAGTTCTTATACTTATGTGTTGTGAAAATGATTGCATTTCGAGTTTTTTCTGCTTCTAATACGCGTCATTTCGCATGCTATCCTTTAGCCTCCGCCTCAATTTGCCCCTTAGTGAATATAATAATAATGGATACCCGTCATTTTGCATCTTCAGAAGCGATAAATATAATCAGGCCATATGGGAAAAAAAAAGATGAATGCACCATCCCATTTCAATTCCAAAGCCTGTCTAAAAAATCCAACTGCATCCCAACATTACAAATTGCCCCATTCGAATTTACACCCAAAAAAATCACTAGTGCAGTGCAGTGCAATGCAATTCGTGCAAAATCTTTCTAAAGCCTCAAAACAGCACACAAAAATTCCCTTTGAAATCCCTACAGATAATATTTTTACTAGTTAGAACATATTTTACAGGGTAAAATGGTAAAAATAAATCAAATTTCAAATCCCTTCCACTTTTCAACGTTGGACGGGTGAACGGCCCCATTTGTTTCTTTTTGTTTAGTAAAAAAAAAAATCTAACGCGTCTAATAACTACATGGTTAATGGCCAGGTTAAAGAGTGCTATTGTTCCGGCCATTAATAATAATGTTACAATATTAAAATTTAACGGACCATAAATTCAAGATGGCGTGTGTGGCTATGCTATATAGATATAGCCATACAAACCATTATTGCTATAAGGCCTGAACTTAGAAGATTACTTTCACTTTAGAAACTTGAAAAGTTTTACGCTCTTTAATAATACTTTAAGCACCCCTTGAGCTCCAAGTTTCCCTTTTTGCTTAAAAGTTTTGTTAGCATTGCATTAGGGCCCGGCCCGTAGAAAGTTAAAAGATTAGTTGAGTATAAGGCACTCACTCACTCAATAAAAATTAAAAGTTAATCGATTTTAATTCGATTTTAATTGAATTTTAATTGGATTTTAATACAAAACTTACTAGTTTGTGGTAGACACAGGGAAGAGATCATTTCCGGGCTTCCCTTTGAAAATAATTCAAATTCACTCGCGCCCAGCGTTCTCGTGATGACGGACATTCTTTGTAAACTGGAGGAAAATGGGAATTGGCGGACGATGCCAACTTCGAAGCCGCTATTTTTATTTACTGGCCCACCATTGTTGTGGGAATCGCCACTATTTTCCATGGCAACGTCACCGTTACCACCACCAGACTGTTTCCTTGACAACTCCAGGTTGGACCGGCTCTTCTCATTTTTTAAGGTATTGACAGCATTTTTGGGGTCGCTACCGTCATTGTCTGTCAAAATCCGATTGTTATCTTCATCCAAAACACTTTCTGAAACCTTCCTTGGCTTCTTGGGATGCTGACCAACTTGCCCCTGGAGATTCAAAAAAAACAAAATTAATGTAAGACTGTTTAAACAAAATACGTATAGGCGATAGTAGTAGATAGGCTTCTTTGCAGTTGGCGTTGACTGAAGAAACTGGTATAAAAGTTAACCTATTTGGAACTGGGGTAATATGGGAAGAGAGAGTGCTTTACAAAAGTGTTTATCTGCCAAATTAACTTTTTTAAAAGGTCAAAACCAGATATCAACGATTTCCAGTAGGTCAAAAAAAGAAATTAACACTTTCAAAAGGGTCAAAACTTAAAGTCAACATTTTTAAAAACATTCAAAACTAGTAAACAACACTTTCAAAAAGGTCGTCAAAACAAGAAATTGATGTTTTCAAAAATATGTCAAAACAGCACAAAACATTAAATTAACACAGTCAAAAAGGTCAACACATTAAATTAATATTTTCAAAAACACTCAAAACTAGTATTTAACACTTTCAAAAAGGTCGTTAAAACAAGAAATCGACATTTAAAAAAACGTCGTTAAAAAAAGAAATTGATACTTTCAAAAAGGTCAAAACTAGAAATTAACCGTTTCAAAAAGGTCAAAACATTAGCCCAACATTTTAAAAAAAGATGAAAACTGGCCATGCTACCGTTTTGAAAAGGTTAATTTAATATTTCCCTGCACTTTTGTGTGCTCCTGATGCTTAAATTTAATCCCTTTAGCACGTCGTAAAAAAGTACGTGACTGGAAACTCCAGCCTAGCAGCCTCACAAGAGCCTGCCAGCAAGAGCAAGAGCAAAATCAAAATCCCGGGAAACCAAAAAAAAAAAGGAAAAACAAAACTTCATCAACTTTCCTACAACTATGAATAAACTCCACAAAGTGGCCGAGTGTACACAATTTCAACTTTGACTTTGTAAAGTCAATGCCCTCAAGAATTGAGAAACAAATCAAAATTCTTTGAAACACAAACGTCAACTCAAACAGAAACTTGTGTAGGCATGTACAATGCAATGTTAAGGCTACAAGACCGGAAATTATTATTTTTCAAAACTTTACTGCCACCAAAAGTATTACACGAATCAAGAGTGCCTCCGTTGCGTTGTTGGTGAAAGAAGTTTGAGGAAGGATGCGGAAGATTGGAAGATGAAAGATGTGTATTAAGATTAGGATCACATTTTTGTATTTTTGTTTTTAATTAAAAACTTTACGTGATTTTATTTTGAATTAATTACAAAATTCTCAAACTTGTGGTTCTTTTTTTTGGGGGGGAAGTTTGCTTACCATTTCCGAATTTTTTCTGAAGGATTGATCATTATCATTAATCTCTCGGGGCCGTGGTCGGACGATCGTGGGAGCAATCATGTCAAACTTTTCATTATCCGCTACGCCAGGCTCTTCCAGGATCCAATCTGTCCATTCGAACATCTGCAAAAAGAGAAGCAAAGATCAAAAGTTGAAGCTATTTTTGGATATTTTGGAAGAATCGATTCAAGGGGGAAAAAATGAGATACTAGATGTACACCAATTGTAAGACTGACTAGCAAAAAGTCAATTAACCTTTTCGGAATTGACATGGAATAGTTTTATACTTTTTGAAAATACAGATTTATAGTTTTAGCTTTCTTAAAGTGTGGATTTCTAGGTTTGATCGTTTTAAAAAAGCGTTAACTTCCAGTTCTGATCATTTTGAAAAAGTATTATTTACTAGTTTTAATCGTTTTGAAAAAGTGTTGATTTCTAGTTTTGATAATTTTTAAAAAGTGTTGAATTCTAATTTTGATCGTTTTGAAAAAGTGTTGATTTATATTTTGATGTTTTTGAACGTGTCAATTTCTAGTTTTTCCCCTTTTTTTAAAATGATGAATTCTAATTTTGGTCCATTGAAAACCTGTTCAATTCTAGTTTTAATAATTTTTGAAAATGTTAATTTCTAGGTTTGATCGTTTTAAAAGCATTAATTCCTAGTTTTACAACCTTTTAAAAATGCTGAATTCTAGTTTTGTTCCTTTTGAAAAAGTGTTAATTTCTAATTCTGATTTTTTTATGCGTTTATTTCTAGTTGTAGACCCTTTTAAAAATGGGGAATTCTAATTTTAATCCTTTTGAAAATGAGAATGTAATTTCAAGCTTTACACTTTTCTGAAAATGTTACAATTTACAGTAAGCACATTAAACAGTTTCATGGCTAGTCAGTTCCGAATAGGTTAATTAATCAAATAGGTAATTAATTGCTTCATCCATCAGTTCCCGGGAGGGATTAATTCATCAGTCAATGACAAATCTAAGGAGATGAGAGAGATTTTGGGATAAAAATAGCAACAGCACTTAATTGGCTGTCACACAGGTGTGACTGATTGAACTTTCGATTGGAATTATTGTGACTGACCTTGAGGTCAAGAGGGTCTCCGATGAGGTTGCCGTCGATGCGTGTGAGTGAGTGGCAGGCGGCCATGCCGACCATGAAGGGTCCAGCGGACAGGCTGTCAACGGAGTGAACGGGCGTTTGGAATGTTCTCGACTTTTCGTTGCTGCCACTGAAGCTCTTTTGGTCACCCTTGGCCACGTCTCCCGTCGGCACGGTGCCCCACAAGTCCAGTCCCTCCTCTGTTAGTGTCCCAGTCTATTCAAAAAATTGTAAACAAAATGACAATCACGTTAGAATTAACATTACATGACATTATTATTCATGGGAAGTCAATGGCCAATGCAAGGCCAATGCAATGCATGCGATGGTAGTGAGCCTATTTTAATATTTTGAAAACGGCAATGTATGTATTTATGTACCTACGTAGTTTTGTATTTTTGATACTTTTTGAAATCGTTAAATTAAAGTTTTTGATTTTGTTTATAAGTGCCAATTACTGGTTTTGGCAACTTGTTAAAATGTTAATTACTGGTTTTGAAACCTTCTAAAAATGCTTATTATTGGCTTTGACCTTTACAATATATTTTTTTAGTAATGCGTGTATTTGGCACTTTTTGACAATGTAAATTACAGGCTTCGACACTTTCTAAAAATGGTAATTACGGGTTTTGACTCTTTTTTAAAATGCTAACTACTTTTGTTTTGACAATTTTTGAAAGTGATAATGACTTGTTTTGACACTTTTGAAAATGCTCATTGCTGATTTTGGCACTTTTGAATAATGTCAATTACTTGTTTTGACAATTTTTGAAAGTGTTAATTACTTGTTTAGACACTTTATAAAACGCTAATTACTGATTTTGACACTTTTTAAAAGTACTAGTTACTCGTATTGACACTTTTCGGAAATGTTAATGATAAGTTTTGACCTTTTGAAAATGATAATAATTAGTTGTGACCCTTTAAAAATGCTAATTACCGGTTTTAGGTTTTTTGAACGTGGTAATTATGATGTTTTGACACATTTCGAAAATGTTATTGACGGATTTTGAAACTTTTTGAAAAAGCTAATTTACTTGTATCGATATTGTTTGCATATATTGATCATCGCACTACTACACGCTACTGTGCACTGCACGGGTTAAAAGTATCTGTTAAAATCGGCCCTCAGTTTACACATTCATGGAGCACACAGATTTTCACTCAGTTTTTACGAAGCAATCAAATGACTGGCAACCCCAGTGTGTATCCTCTATGCATTTCCTATCCCATCTATCCCAGTCACTTTCCTTAGAGAATTCCAGCACGTGCATTTTTGAGATTTGATCCTTTTTTACGAAACAACAACCCAGGAGCTAAATCACAATCGGAAATTGGGATTGCCAATTGTACGTATGGGACATTATAGAGCCCAGGGAAAGGCTAACTAGTAAGATGCCTTCCAATCCAATTTTCGTCTTTTTAACCTATTCGAAACTGGGAAACCATGGAAAGATTGTTTTACAAAAGTGCTTTGTCTACAAGCTGATTATTTCAAAACCGTCAAAACTAGAAATCAACACTTTCAAAAAGGTCAAAACTAGAAATCAACATTTTTCAATCCATTCAAAACTATAAATCAACACTTTCAAAAAGGTCAAAACTAGAAATTAACATTTTCAAAATCTTTTAAAACTAGAAATCAACACTTTTAAAAAGGTCAAAACTAGAATTTTACATTTTCAAATCCTTTAAAACTAGAAATTAACATTTTCAAAATCTTTTAAAACTAGAATTTAACACTTTCAAAAAGGTCAAAACTAGAAATTACCGGTTTCAAAAAGTGGAAAAACTAAAAAATGTCATTTTCTAAATCATTCAAAACAAGAATTTAACACTTTAAAAAAAGGTCAAAACTAAAAATTAACATTTTGAAGAAGTTAAAAAACTAAAAATGGTACTGTTTTGAAAAGGTTAAAATAAGTAAACACCTAGGTACTTATTGGATGCAGATAGTAGATTAATGCACCTTTCCCCCGCCTGTCAGGTCCTTCCAACCAACACCGTCCATCTCAATTTCAATTTGATCCACACACACACACACACACACACACACACACAACTAACGAAAATCGACAGACCCTTCAATTTTGCATGATCTGCCCCCATATTATATTCTATATTTACGGCTCCCTACCTTTCACTTTGCACTTTTCCCACGTACTTTTCATTTTTTTGGGGGAAATATATTCCCCGGGAGATTTATGAGGATTTTATCCAAACCACTCAGGACATTAGTCAGAGTCACTATGTGCATACGCAGATGGATTATTTTAGATGGGCCTACTTGGATGATGTGGCTTTGCTCGCAGATTATGAGCAAAATGACGTAAGGCAAAAGTTTCTACATGCTATTTCTGAGGTAATGTGTTTCATTGAAGGTGGATATGTATTTACAAGGGTGGCAAATCTGATTTTTTGCTTACAAGGTGCAATAAGGCCTACATATTTACATGTTTCTGAAATGTAAAAATAAGCTTTTCACATGTTTTTGTAATGGTGTAACGTGCACTATTTACATGTTTTTGAAAAGGTGCAAATAGCTGATTTACATGTTTCTGAAATGTAGAAGCTACACTTTTCACATGTTTTTGAAAATGGTCAAAATGTCATATTTACATGTTTTCGAAAAAGCGCAAAATGTACTATTTACATGTTTTTGAAAAGGTGCAAAGGGTCCTATTTGAATGTTTTTGAAAAGGTGCAAAATGTACTATTTACATGTTTTTGAAAAGGTGCAAAGGGTCCTATTTGCGTGTTTTTGAAAACGTGCAAAGTGTCCCATTTGCGTGTTTTTGAAAAGGTGCAAAGTGTCCTATCTACATGTTTCTGAAAGGTGCAAAACGTGGTGCTGACATGATTTTGAAAAGGTACAAAATGTGATATTAACATGTTTTTGAAAAGGTAAAATGTGTTGTTTTACATGTTTTTGAAAAGGTAAAATTTGCTATTTACACGTTTTTGAAAGGTGCAAAACGTGGTAGTGACATGATTTTGAAAAGGTGCAAAATGTGCTATTAACATGTTTTTGAAAAGGTGCAAAATGAAATTTGTATGATTTTGAAAGTTAAAAAATGTCGTATTTACCGTAAATCCTCTTTTACTACGCGGGTCTCCATTAATACGCGGGTCTCTAATTGTACGCGGGGGTCCGAGGGCCT
>JAQFZC010007947.1:0-10676 GCA_034695205.1 Dicyrtoma fusca | reverse complement strand
GAATTGAATGTATTATGTAGCGATTTGCTATTGGCTAGTTCTATTCTGCTAATTAATAATTGTGAAATACACACATGGAGGCAGGAGAAGGAAACAAGGGATTGTTGTGACTGGTAAAAGTGTCTACTTAAAATAAATTATGGTGATTGTACTTGATGGCTTTAGATTGCACTATTGCACTGCACTGCGAGCTGTGACTAAATTTATATGTGTAAGTATAGGATCATGTTCAGGTTATTTCCCTTCCCCTTCCCTTAATCCATCCCTTAGTACCTACTTTGAGTTAATTAGGATAATGAAAATCCTAATTAGTCGGATGCAGGATGATCGACCATTGTTGGGTTGGCTGTCGTGCAGACTATGACTGTACTGCACTTCACTGTTGTAAACACGAAACTTTGAGACATGGGACATGGCGACATGTAAGCTCATTTAGATTTGTTTGGTGGAACAATTATTGTTTGTATGAGTTGAAGGAAGATTACAGAATTGATACGAGAAAGCGTGCTTGCTTTTGCTTTGGGCTTTGGAAGGATTCTCGTTGACATTAGAATAAAAATAATAATAATAATAATGCATTATACTCGAAAATGCATTATTCCAAATTACGCATGCATCGTTGGAAAGGATCCTTCCTTATGGTAGGATTACGATTATGATTATGACAGTGATTGTGTTAGTCGTAGTGTGATGGTTTGTTTTGAAGCACTAAAAACAATTAACAATGTGATAATTAATAAGTAATTTAACTGCAGAAAAATCACAGAATTAACAATGCAGTGCAATGATTTAGCGACGTTGCGTTGTGTTTGTCAAGAACAGAACAGTAATGAGGTTAATAATTAATTGTGAAAAGTATTTATCACTTATAGTGCTGATTACTGAATGGACTGCCGTGTAGAAATGTACATTGTACATTTTTGTACATGTACATACATACTTTGTCCTGCAGGGGGTCCACTTCCATTCCAGAACAGCTTAAGAGAGATAATAATAATTGGGCTGTTGAAGTTAGTTGATTTGTGTGGGAAATATGTAAATTTTTCTCGTTGGGATGGGAATTATACTTAAAGTTCGTCCAAGTCCAAGTCAAAAGGAGCTTACAATTTAAGATTGATTAGAAGCATTGTCATTTGTAATATTAATTTTAATTTAATTATCTATATCTGCTTAGCTTATTAATTGAAGGATCTAGTTGGCCTTTGGCTTTGACTGAAATGGAGAATAAGAGAATAACAACAGCTGTAATTTATTGGGGCAAGGAATTGTGACGTCGGACGTGTGCTTGCTTCCTAAATGCTTGAAAGTACATTTCCTTCAGATTTTTATTTCAAGCACATTTGTAGTTAAAATATTGCACTTACAACTAAAAACTAATCGGAACGGGAAAATCGTAAAGTTGCTTAGTGTTTTTACTACGCATAAACATTTTCAAAAAACAAAAAAAAACATTTTCAAAATTTTTAAGGAGGTCGAAACTGGAAATTGACATTTTCAAAAGGGTCTAAACTCTAAACTAGAATTCAACATTTTCAAAAAGGTGTAAAACCGGAAATCAACACTTTCAAAAGGGTGTAAAAATAGAAATCAATATTTTCAAAAAGGTGTAAAACTGGATATTAACATGCACTTTCAAAAAGGTCAAAACTAGGAAGCACTCTTAAAAAGCTGTGAAACTAGAAATTAACTTTCAAAAGGGTATAAAACTAGAATTCAAAATTTTCAAAAAGGTGTAAAACTAGGATTTGACACTCTCGAAAAGGTCAAAACTATGAATAGCACTCAAAAAGCTGTGAGACTAGAAATTAACACTTTTCAAAAAGCTGTGAAACTAGAAATTAACTCTCAAAAGGGTGTAAAACTAGAAAATCATCATTTTCAAAAAGGTGTAAAAACTATAAACATTGCTGTTTCGAAAAGGTTAAAAGTTGCTACTTTGAAATGGTCAGAATTTGTAGCCATACGAATAAAATGTAACGTACCTCTATATGTAAACATGTAAATTATCCCAAATTTAAAAATCAAAGTGCATTAAAAATTTATTGTTCTTACAAATCGATAACTATTTAGTCTTAAATTCAAACTAGTTTTATTTTTTAAAAGCAAGCTTTGCATTGCATAGCAGGGTAGCATTGAACGAACACGGATATGCATACCTAGTAATGATAGTAGATAGTTTACTATTATATACTTTGACTTTAGGTACTTAGTATTATCTGGAGTATGTCTTGTACTTACAATTTAGCTACCATCAATAAAGATATCATCTAAATTTCATGAGCAAAGTAATGATTGTAATTAAAGGCATAATTTATATGCATATGTACCACTTCCGCGATCTTTGAAACATTATGTTACAATTTATGGGATAATGTGATAGATCTTTCAAAGTTGCTGAGTTGACTACCTAGTAAATAATAAAATTCAAGCAAACTCAAGTGGCGAGGGCTACTTGCTACTTTGTTCGTATATAAATAATACATTTTTATTATCAACTTGGCTAGAGATACCTACTTACTGTGAATGTACAGACTGCAGACTGGTCACAACACAACTATCGCTGGCGAAAATATAATATTACATGTACGTCTATACTATAGCAATAGTGTAAGAAAGGCATTAAAATAATGCAAGTAGTGATTTAATTTATGTAGTACAAAAAGATAGTGTAATGATAAACGTAAAAATTGGATTATTAATGCAACTATGATAACAATGCAATGAGAGCTGATACACACAAGGATACAAGGCTGTACGATTATGATTCTGTATCATAAATAAAGATTACACATTTTTCGCGTCCGCTAAATTCGTATAAAAATCATGCTGAATGAAGTTCTACTTCTACTGTCTACAGTACGTACAGCTGCTGGTGTATTGTTACTGTTTTGCAGACTGTTTCTTTTTGCAGTGCAGTCGGTAGTGCAGTGTGCTAGTGTAGCAGACTTTATTGTTCGCAAATCGAAAGGCTGATATTTATGCCAGTCAAAAACAACTCAACTTTTATCAAACTAGTATTTTTAGGGCGGGGGAGCTAAATTGTGTAGGTAACTGTTGTATACAGTAGTAATAGTAATAGTACAGTCAAGAACACTGTAGTATAACAGAGTATAGTAGTATAGCGTATGCTCAGAAATTACATCGCAATATCGTATCTCGGTGTAATTACGCTGTACTTATATAATAAAAATATAATTATTTGGATTTAGATAGGGGAAATGTTTTATGGAAGTTTATATCTCCAATCTTTATTTTGCACAAGAGCTTCAAGCCAGAAGCCAGAAGCCAGGTCGTACATAGTTACCTACCTACATACCTACCTAGGTATATTGTTTTACTTACATACCTATAGCCTAACTAACACTACAGTATATATATATATATATATATATATACTGTAGTTTGCTGTTGCCTAGGCTAGTACTGATACTGATACCTTGGCTGGTCGGCATGCCTCATGCCTTTGATAGGATTAGAATTGACGAACGAATAGAGGTGTACAAAGTGTAAATGTAAAATTATATTCTGTATAGCTTCCTGTAGCATGCTATTATATATCATTGCCTTGTTTGCAAGTAATTATATAGCTAATTTTATCTTTACATTTAAGGGAGGCATACCATTATAATTATTTCCCTTTATTACTTTTATACTGATAGGTAGGTATGTATTTACTAAGTTATGCATGTAGGTAATACAGGTAGATAGGAACGCACGTAGGTTTCTTTATTGTTTTTATTTTTATTTTTTATACGAAAGTTCGGGTAGTAAAATTTGTATGTAGTTCACTGTGTCAAATTCTATAATCCGTAAGTACATACCTATGTAGGTACCTAGGTGGGTAATCAATTTTACTTTCATTTTACCCATGTGTTCTGTAGTAGGGATCATTCTTGGCTGGTAAAGGCAATTTACTCAACTTTGCGTGTAATAAAACTTCATTTTTTTTGCGATAAAGCGGAAAGTATAGGAAAGCAGCAGAACTTAGATTGAAAGTACAAATCGGTCCGAGTCCAGCTCACAATCTGCTTTATTTTTAGAAGCTAAAGCCACAAATTAAATACTGCACTCTGCCATGTCACAGTAAGGCTCAGCTTTCGGCTTTTGAAATAAAGGTGAAGGTAAACACTAAATAGGAAGGTAAATATACATAGTTGAGAGTTTGAGAGCCGACCCGGTCATGGCAGACTAGGTTTGTTTGCGAAAATAAAAACCCATCCGTCCGATCCAGGTGTTATTGCTGACGATGATGAAAGCAGGCGCTACAGTGTTAGTGTCTATGTCTGTCTATACTATAATTTATAATATGAATGCTCTCTATTATTATTCCAGAACCAGTTCAAGGCTTATGATTATATTTTCGTAGTATTATTATGAAAATGAATGGGAGGCAGAGCAGCACACAGCGGCTGGATGAATGTCGAACGTCAATGTTTGGCCCACGCTCTGCCTCAACTCTCAATTTTTGCAGCTGCTTTTAATTTAAGTGTAACTTTGACTTTGAGTAGCGCACACGTGCATACATACCTCTAGTCTACCTACCCAAACTAAACGTTTATCAATACTAGGCGAGGTACTAATTACGAAAACGGATGCACTACCAGAGACCAGAACAGAACCAAAACCAACCAAACAGCATGCGTTACTGCCAGAGAATTGCAAAATGAGGAATTAGCCCCACAATTCGCCATTCCTCACTCGTCCGTCTCTAATCTTTCTCGATTTTAAAAACGTGTAAAACATGAATTTCGTTTTAAACGAGCGTTTAAAAATGCTTAAATATTGTACCACTACACTGTCTCATTGACCATCCCATTTAATTTTGACTGCGTTTTCATTTTTGCATTGTTGCTGTAGCCTTTTAGTCGAAACATAAGGGTTGGGTAAATTACTGTGGCATACAGATATGGACTAGATTTTGAATTATAAGTAAATTACGGGTTTTAAAGTACCTGCAGACTGCAGATTAGTGTCTAGAATTATAAAATTTATAAAACAAAAAGATCAAGTTTGTAATTACAGTCAAAGTCGAGGAAGGCGACAGCACTACAGACTATAGACTACAGTGCACTATGGCATGGCACTGCACTGTCAGACTGTTTATAAAAATAAAATCATAATTTTTTTTAAAAAAAAAAGTAATATAATGGGTTACAGTAATGAGAACGATGGGAACCTGATAATATTATTTTGGCTAGGATTGAGTACGAAGACAAAACTTGGAAGGCGTCTACGTTAAAATATAAAGATGTTTAGTTTACTGGTCCTGGCTATCAGTGGTGTACATGTTTTTAGTTAGATTTATGAGACAAGCCACGTTTGGTCGTGACAGGGAAATGTATGAGTCGGCAAGAGATGATGATGAGATGCTATATGGGCTGGGACTGTGTGGTACTTACTGGTACTGACACTGATGTCGGTCATTTTCATTTATAATACCAAAAGATACAAACGGTCAAATGTATGCTCCTATGATAGCTTGTCCGTCTGCCTGCCCTGTTGACGTGACATCATCCTTCATTTTATGCCCATGATGATGCAAGGAAGATTGAAGACGATGGATCAAGTTTGAGTCAGAAGCCAGATCGTCACTTGTATTTATAATTTATAGGATATTACAGCAAAAAAGCAAGACAGGCAGGAGGTACGCTATTATTACAGATAGGCACCTACATAGTTTAACCTTTTCGAAACTGTAACATACCTACCTACTCCTATTTAGTTTAGCATCCTTTTGAAAGTGGTAATTTCTAGTTTTGACTTTTTTTTTGAAAACGTTGATTTCTGGTTTTTGACTTTTTTGAAAATGTTAAGTTCTAGTTTTGACCTTTTTGAAAACGTTAATTTCTAGTTTTGACCTTTCTGAAAACGTTAGTTTCTAGTTTTGACCCTTTTGAAAATGTTTATTTCTAGTTTTGACCTTTTCGAAAATTTTAATTTCTAGTTTTTAACCGTTTTGAAAACGTTAATTTCTAGTTTTAACCTTTTTGTAAACGTTTTTGACCTTTTTAAAAATGTTAATTTCTAGTTTTGAGCTTTTTGAAAACGCTAATTACTAGTTTTGACCTTTTTAAAAATGTTAAATTCTACTTTTGACCTTTTAGAAAACGTTAGTTTCTGGTTTTGACCTTTTTGAAAACGTTAATTTTTAGTTTTTACCTTTTTGAAAATGTTAATTTCTAGTTTTGAGCTTTTTGAAAATGCTGATTTCCATAATTGAGCGTTTTGAAAACCAGCAAAAAAAGCATTTACATACAAAGCAATACGTCCATGATTTCCCAGTCCCGAGTAGGTTAAGATGGTGTGGTGACTCTGCTGTTGTGGTGCATTGCCAATTTACAAATTACAATAAATTAAATTTACATGAATAGTTTCTATATTACATCACTTCTCACTTCTGGCTGTCTTTCCTTCCATTTCCTTCTTGATTATTTATGGGTGCATTTCTTCGTTAGTCGTTCTTTGATGTTCTGTCTGGTCTGAAGGTGCCTGTCCCAGTCTTAGTCATAATAGTAGTCATGTCTTTCCCGAAGCTATAAATGGGAACAGCCATTAAAATTAAAATTTATAAATTGGTGGTAATGATAGTTACTAACTAGTAAGTTTGTATAGCATAAAGAGTGACAGAGAGAGAGAGAGAACAAGTTATTAATGACACTTTAAGTATCATAATTTACTAATTTAATGACTATATTTATTATTTTGAACCAACTTGGTTTACTAATAACTAGAAGTGCATTATGTAATATTTAGATTTAGATGTGAGTTCATTGCATTTTAAATGTATGAAACGTCTCTCGCATCGGTTTGTTTTCCTTTTCTGAGCTATACACAGATCATAAATTATTTAATCATGAATTTATTAATGTTACTAAAAATAAAGTGCTTCGAGGATGCAGACGCCGCGTCTCTCGGTCATTCGTTACGGATTTTGTCACACACCTTATTTACATAAAATAATGCCGTGTGTACATAAAGTTTACCTACGTTTCAAATGTTGCACGAGGTTCTGTTTTGATTCAATTCATATGTTGTAGATCCGTTGCGAAATCACAGGAGAGGAAAAATATACATATTTTGATGCTACCTATTCGAAACTGAAGAACCATATGGAAGGAATGCTTTACAAAAGTGTTTAGTTGTATAAATTAACCTTTTCAAAAGAGTCAAAACTAGTAAATAACACTTTTTCAAAAAGGTTAAAACTAGTAAACAACACTTTTTCAAAAAGGTCAAAACTAGTAAATAACACTTTTTCAAAAAGGTTAAAACTAGTAAACAATACTTTTTCAAAAAGGTCAAAACTAGTAAATAACACTTTTTCAAAAAGGTTAAAACTAGTAAACAATACTTTTTCAAAAAGGTCAAAACTAGTAAATAACACTTTTTCAAAAAGGTCAAAACTAGTAAACAATACTTTTTCAAAAAGGTCAAAACTAGTAAATAACACTTTTAAAAGGACAGAAAAGTAGAAATTATCGTTTTCAAATAGTCAAAACGAGAAATTCTTCTTTTTCAAAAACATTCAAAACTAAGTATATTACCATTTCGAAAAGGTTAAGTAATTCGTTGGTTGAATATTGCTGCATTTCATGGTTGGTTGGGCAAACCTGCTATTGCTAAGGCGGTGAAGCTTACGAGCCAATATGCAGAAGCAAAAGAAGGTAGCCCAATAATTTAGTGAAAGATGAATGAAATTGAAAGAAGAGGATGTTTTTGACGATTGTGAATCATCACGGCCATCGTTGGTTTTTTACTATTTATGTAGTTGAATGTACGACTCTAGCTATAAATAGTAAACGGGCGTGTAAGGAAATTAGGTTTCTCAATTGCGCAATAGATACAGATATGAAATTACAAATACAAATAAAAACAACAATAAATGTACGTACCTACCTACATTTAAATCCTGGTATTGTCTGTAAAAATAATGATGGCAAAGATAATAATTATAATGATGATAATCTTTCATCTTTCATGGGTCATTAATTTGGCTATATAACTAACATCAGTAATTAATTATATAGCAAAATTATAGTAATATAGAATATAGTAAAAGATAATCTTCTTGTTTACTTCAGATTTTATGTTTGTCTGATCTGGGCCCTTTGGAATGTGATGATGTAAAATTATATTTAATTTTAATGGTAATGTACCTTGTTTAGCACAGATTACAGATAGTTTAGCACATTTATATTACCATTACTATCAACGATCAAGTTTGGATTGACGGAGCTCTGCAGTTAAATTATTTACGGCTCTTTACGTTTACTAAGGAAACACACATTATACTGGCTCAGACTGTGGCTGTCGCTATCATTTGTCATTTGTTTTCTTAGCCAATTATAAGAGTCAAATGACAATAATTTGCAATGAAAGTTAAAATGGTTAAAAAAATTACTGAAGCAATTTAGAATGCCGAACTATGCGTCATTACTAATACCTATGTACATTCTACTGAGCTAGGATTGGAGATTGAGATTTTTGCAGTGTTCTACCATTATAGTATAGTGTTTGGTGCAAAAGTAAAAGTAGCGATGGTGTAGAGGTAGTTTAAATAGGTCTATAGTCCAAACATGTATAATTACAGTTTGGTTCGAGATCGGCGTGCATGCCGTTGTTGTTCGAATTGGAATTAGTTGAGTCATCAGTTTACTTTGCATTACTAAAGTAAACTCTAAAGAAAAATGAAACCACAAATCACCATAACATGCATTGTCACTCACTCGTATGTACATGCCAGTCAGTCAGTCAGTGAGCCAATTTGAAAGAGTGCGAGAGGAGAGTGTTTTGCAAATGATTTTGTCTCTGTATGCAGAAATGTGAGACAGATCGTCAATCGTCGTAGTTGCTCGTTTTAGTTTTAGCTTTAGCTTTACAGTGATACGTTAAATGTCTCGAAATGAGCAAATTGCAAAGACTGCAAACTAGTAAGTATGAAAATGAAAAATCATTGAGCGTGAAATGTCTTCAAACGCCGTTAAATGTTTATGTCCGTGGTCCGTAGCTATGGAGATAATTGTAAAGCTTCTATTACCTCCATCATCAGCATCACTGCGGTAGATGTGTAATGACTGACAGGGACGTAGGTATTTCTTTATGAGAGTACCTAGCTTAATTGGCTACGCAGTAGAATATGAGAATGAGATCTGTAAGACAGACAGACATCACGGGCTCATTTTAAAGATGCCATTTAAATGTTAAAAAAGTGTCTTTTTACGACTTTAAATTTAAACTGTGGATTGAGTAGTGAGATTGAACTAACTTGTAGTAACTGTTTATTTATTTGTTTTTGAATTACAGGCTTCAATGGACTTGCCACCGGATAAGGCAAAACTTTTGAAGCAATACGATGACCATCGAAAATGGGAAATTGTCTGTGATCAGGTACGAATGAGCACCGAACCGATTTAAAGATCAATAAATTATTACCTATCAATAATCGAATCTATATTTCTTAAATGATTTGTATTGTCTCTATGTTTGTGACAGGAACTAGTACAAGTACGAGACCCACCCCGGGTTTATTTAAGAAAACTACAAACTTATTTAGATCCAAAGGCTTCTAGAAGTTTTAAAGTGAGTCAGAACTTCAACATACTTTTTGAAATTTTGTTAAAGATTATGTACTACAAAGAAATGCCTCGTCTTTGGAAAAGCGAGCTGGAATTGTCAAAATGCAATGCAATGTAGATTTTATAGTTTGTTCCCAATTTATTGGCCTGTCACAGTTTGAGATTTGACGTATAAATGATTGCCTAATAATTCAAAGACAGACAGACTTAAAAAAGCAATAAAAGACACATCAAAATGTAGGAAATGTTAAAAATGTATATATGTATAACATACAGATATAAAATTATGTCCAGAGAGCTTCAAATCTGTAAGGGACTGTATCCAAAGACAAACTACACAAATAATTATAAGTGCGTACTCTTTCTAAGCAGTGACTGTGGCATTGCGTAGGTGTGAATTCAAAATTAAAATTGGAGAAGGCAGAACTAGAGATAGAATTTTGTGATTTATGATCATTACTTTTTTTAAATTTTATATTTCAACGGGGTGTTAGTGTTATGCAGTATGTTTACTTGTTGTTCATGTTATTCTGTCTGGCGAAGGTTCCCTCTGGAATGTGTAGGCATGTATGTAATTATTACCTGTATTTTCATTTGACCATTTCGAGTCATAGTAGTTTAGACATTATGGAGAATGAAATATGAAACAGACATCCAGGGTATACCTACCTACGTAGAGGCCTATGTAGATTATACATGGAGAAGATTATCAAGAAATAAAAAGAGCTTATGAATTACTTATTAGATTATTGTTGTTACTTACACAGTACAGCGTAGGATTTTCATTTTTTAAGCTCAGGGACAGGACAAGAGGACACGCATCGGTCAAATGAATGTAATCACCAAATTTTAAACCATTTAATTAATTTAGATTTGGAAGTCCTGTCCAGATTCAAGGCTTAACGAAATAGCTAGCTACGTCCGTAGTCCGTACATGCCTACTTAATTATGCATGCTATGCTTGTCTTTTACATTACAGTCCTAATTTTAATGGACGAGACACAACAATGACTCGTGGCAGTCAAGTTAAGCAGTAAGAGCTAAAATTAAATAGGATGATTTGAATCTTAATACAATTTTTATAGGAAGGTAGGTAGGTAC
>JAQFZC010007946.1:0-10677 GCA_034695205.1 Dicyrtoma fusca | reverse complement strand
CACAGCTACTTAAACAAACATAAAACTACTTTTGTTAATTTGTACAACAGTGTCTGCACTAACGACAATTCCTATTCAAATCTCCCACTTTCTGAGAAAACCCGCGGAACACCCGCCATGGTATACGCAAATGCAATGAGTGAGAGAGATTTAGAGCTGTCACTGGTTAACTCTAGTCATTCAACTTTGGATTTACTTAATTGGTCTACTGATATTGCAAATAAATGGAATGACTTATCTCTCGGAAAAAAGGCTAAATTTTGCAAACCATTTAAGCCTGTGGTTGATCTGCAGTTTTGCACAGTGTTGCATTGTTTGTTTTATTCGTTTAAGATTATTCATGGTGATCTGGCTGCCAGAAATATTTTGCTTACGGATCAAAATGTTGCCAAAATAAGTGACTTTGGCCTGTCTCGAGCTCTGCGCAATGACTATACAATTTATGCTAAGAAGACAGAAACCCCTTTACCTTGGAAATGGCTTGCGATTGAGTCTTTAAAATATCAAAATTTCTCACTCAAATCCGACGTTTGGTCCTTTGGGATTGTTCTGTGGGAAATGTTCTCAATTGGTGACAGTCCGTTCCCAGGTCTGTATTATAACCAGGACTTTGTGAATAAAATCGAAGGAGGATACAGACTACGTCAGCCGAAGCTTGCTAATAAAGAACTGTATGCAATAGCAAACGTTTTGTAACCTATTCTTAGTGAATAACATTATAGTAAAATAAAAACGATATTTTACTATAGTAGTATTTTCTTCTTCTATTACTACAGGTATAACACAATGCTTGAATGCTGGGGAAAAGAGCCTGAAAAACGACCGGACATTTGCTTAATTTGGAAATTGTTAGTGGACATGAGTAGAAAGCTGATGGAGGTTCACAGTTTAGAGGGAAACTTGAACAAACCCCAAAACAAAGTGTAAACTACAAAAACAAACAAGGTGTTATTTACATTTGCTGTCGACGTTGAACAAAATACACACGTGGAAGCAATTTTATTTACAAAGATTACTCTACTAAAGCAAGCATTCGTTTTACTGCATTAAAGTTTTTCTTTGGCATCAACACATTTATGTATTTCACGGAATTTCGTTTCGTCTGAATGCTTTTAAAATATTGGTAAAGGACTAAAATTTATTTGACGACTGTATGGTTTTGTTTTATGATGTTGAAAGAGACAGGATTTTTTTTAACAATATTTATCCTTCGATTAGGTAGCAGAAATTGAAGGTGAACATTGACGTTAACCTTTTCGGAATGGTGATATATTTCGTTTGGAATGTTTTGAAAAATGTTATTTTCTAGTTTTTTGACTTTATGAAAGGGGAATTTACTAGTTTTGACCGTTTTGAAAAAGTATTCTTCACTTGTTTTGGCCGTTTTGAAAAGGTGCTATTTACTAGTTTTGGCTGTTTTGAAAAAGTCTTATTTACTAGTTTTGACCGTTTTGAAAAAGTCTTCTGTACTAGTTTTGACTGTTTTGAAAAAGTGTTTTTACTAGTTTTGACCGTTTTGAAAAAGTCTTCTGTACTAGTTTTGACTGTTTTGAAAAAGTGTTATTTACTAGTTTTGGCTGTTTTGAAAAAGTGTTATTTACTAGATTTGACTGTTTTGAAAAGCTAATTTATAATATTAAACACCTTTGTAAATTATTCTTTCCTTGGTTATCCAGTTCCTTATAGGTTAAACAGAAACAGAAATAAAGGAATAACTACTGCAAGCCAAGGTTTGCGCATTGAAAGAAATAAGGCTTCAGTTTACAGCAATTTAATATCTACGCAGTTATCACTTCCTTCGTAGTGAATGACGTCACTTGCATCACTTTTAGTCAGTAATAAAAAGTGCAATGGAATTTTTGCATCTAGTATATAGTCTCATTTTAATTTCTTTACTGAGGCAATGAATATAAAAACAGTGAAAGAAAGAATGATAAAAGAGTATACAAAAGGTTGTAATTCTTTCCTTATATATTATGTGTATGATTAGGAGTTTGATTCAAGCGATTCTGCTTTGTACCAAAACCATTTCTTCCACAAATACAAAGGGATATTGATCAAGACAGGAAGTTAAAACCTTATAAAGTTTGGATTTCTGAGATCAAGAGTAAGGGTTAAAAAAACGAAGATGAATCTGCTCTACGCTAATCCTCTCACCCAGGCTTTCCATTATCTACTCCTACTTTTCACTGGTGTCCCACTGGATGAGCTCTACTCCAATTTTTCTGCTGCGGATCAAAAGGCCTATGGAAATTCACTGGGGTCAGCTGAGCTACCAGCCAAATTGAATCGGGGTGGACACGACGAGTTTGACTTTATCATTGGTACGAAATTTGATGCGTAGTATAGGAAATGATTTTGATATTGACAATAAGTTCTTTACAAAAATTAAATGCCTAAGGTCCACTTTTACAAAAGTTACGTTCCCCACAGCCACAGCCAAATTATTGTGCCCATAAGCTCTTCATGTACTACGAATTCCTGTCTGGAAATTCTAAACGACGTTTGTAATAACACCTTGTTTTTTCAAAACAATAGTTGGGGGAGGGTCCGCGGGATCCGTTCTCGCCAATAGACTCAGTGAAGATGGGAACTCCACAGTTTTACTTATAGAAGCTGGCGGCAATCCCTTTCCACTGACGAGCGTGCCGCCCTTGGCATTTACGATGTTAGGAAATCCTAATAATAATTGGAAAGGCCAAATGGTTCCTCAAAAAGAGGCTTGCCAGGCACACATTAATAGTGTTAGTGACAGAATCTCTTGATTCATTAAATGCTGTCGATTTTAAACAATTCAATCAAAGTTTTAGATGAAGATTTACACTCTGTTCTAATAAATAATTCCTATTTACTAACAGGCGCCTCCTGTACGTCGTGGAAAAACTCTTGGAGGGACCAGCATCACAAACGTTATGATTTACCAGCGAGGAAATCCCAATGACTTTAAAAACTGGGCTCAAGAAACCGGTGACTTCAGCTGGGAGTATGAGAATCTACTGCCATACTTTAAAAAGTTGGAAAATTACAACGGTCATTTTCCTCAGGGTAAGTTACACAAGAAATAGACGGGCGGTGGTCTCCACCACGATGCTTCTTCAACCACGATATGTGTTCATGCATAGTGTATCCCCATGTTTTGTAATAATATTTATTTCAGGGAAGTTCCACGGAACGGATGGGCCCCTGTATGTGGGAAGCAATGGAGAGGGTTCGCTACTTAACCCATGGTTGGAAGCTGGTGACGAGCTAGGCTATAAAACCAAGGATCCCAATGCCTACCAAACTGCATGTAAGGTTCAACCTTTTCAAAACGGATATACTATACATTTTACATGTTTTTGAAATTGCTAATTTCTAGTTTAGACCTTTAAAAAGTGTTAATTTGTACATAGTATTGACCTTTTCAAAAATGCTAATTTGTAGTTTTGACCTTTTTAAAAATGCTAATTACTAGTTTTGACCTTTTCAAAAATGAAAATTTCTAGTTTTGACCTTTTCAAAAATGCTAATTTGTAGTTTTGACCTTTTAAAAAATGTTAATTTGTAGTTTTGACCTTTTAAAAAATGTTAATTTGTAGTTCTGAACTTTTCGAAAATGTTAATTTTTAGTTTCGACCTTTTTTAAAGTGTTAATTTATAGTTTTGAACTTTTCGAAAATGTTAATTTCTAGTTTTGACCCTTTAAAAGTTGTTAATTTCTAGTTTAGACCTTTAAAAAGTGTTAATTTGTACATACAATAGTTTTGACCTTTTCAAAAATGATAATTTGCAGTTCAGAACTCGAAGTTCGAAAATGTTAATTTATAGTATTGACCTTTTTGATAGTGTAAAATAGTTTTTAACTTTTCGAAAATGTTAATTTGTAGTTTTGACCTTTTAAAAATTGTTAATTTCTAGTTTAGAAATTAATGATCGTCAGGAAAATGTTAAAAAAAGGTTTGGCGGCGTTTAAGCATTTATTGGGAGCAATTTAATTTATTGTATATTATGTAACAGGTTTCTTTCCCTTCGACGCAACTGTAAAGGAAGGGACACGGTGTTCAGCTCATAGGGCCTACATCTATCCTGCTTTGAGCCGCCCCAATTTGAACATCCGAATTTACTCCCATGTGACTAAGGTAGACTATGTTTTAGGAAAGACCAGCCTATAAGTAAAAATGATCTTTGACCCATCATGATCTATGACCTTCAGTGTAAACCAAGCTTCTTTTGACCCCCAGATTCAATTTGATGAAAAACACCGAGCCATCGGCGTTCAATACACCTACAAAGACAAATCGTATTTTGTTGGAGCTAAGAAGGAAGTCATTTTATCTGCGGGGGCTGTGGCTTCTCCACAAATTCTAATGCTCTCTGGCATAGGACCAGAAGAGCATTTAAAAGAATTGGGGATACCCGTTCGAGAGAATTTACCTGTTGGAAATAACCTACAAGATCACTTAATAGTATATGTTGGCCCATTTCTGATTGATGATGGAAAAATAAAAACATCTGCGGATATTTCTAAGCAATTTAACCTGGAAAGTCTGCATCAGTACATACTTAATGACACCGGTTAGTTGTAGTAGGCACTGTATGGATAAAAGTTTTTAATATTCTTTTACAATAAACGTTTTCTAGCCTTTTCGCAAAGGTAATATATACTAAAGTAGTTTTAAAAATGATAATTTCTAGATTTTTGGCCTTTTGAAAATGTTATTTACTAGTTTTGACGGTTTTCCAAAAAGCGTTATTTGGTAGTTTTGACGGTTTCTGAAAAAGTGTTATTTACTAGATTTGACCGTTTTGAAAAAGTATTGTTTACTAGTTTTGATGGTTTTTGAAAAAGTGTTATTTATTAGTTTTAACGTTTTTTGAAAAAGTGTTATTTACTAGTTTTAACGTTTCTTGAAAAAGTGTTATTTACTTGTTTTGACGGTTTTTGAAAAAGCGTCATTCACCAGTTTTGACGGTTTTTGAAAAAGTGTTATTTACCAGTTTTGACGGTTTTCCAAAAAGCGTTATTTACTAGTTTTGACGGTTTTTGAAAAAGCGTTATTTACTAGTTTTGGCGGTTTTTGAAAAAGCGTTATTTACTAGTTTTGACGATTGTTGAAAAAGTGTTATTTACTAATTTTGACGGTTTTTAAAAAGTTAATTAATGCAATTAAACACTTTTGTAAAGCATTCTTTTTATGGTACTCCAGTTCCTAACATAGGCTAGAAATACTTTATTTTTTAAATTAGCGTTTATTTAATTTACATTTTTAGGACCATTCAGCTTGGCCCTTCTAACAGGGGGTGCCGTCATTCCTAGCTCATTTACAAACTCCTCGTGGCCAGATATGTACTTCGTGGTTGAAAGAATGCTTATTAATGAGATGGCAGCAGCTGCTAATGAACAATTTGTTGGTTTTAAACCGGGAGTCTTGGAAAAATACTATAAATCGGATGTTGGACGGGAAGGATTTTTGATTCCAGTCGTTTTGGGCTTGCCAGAAAGTAGAGGGGAGGTGAGGCTTAAGAACACAGATCCTTTTGAAAGTCCTCTAGTGGATCCAATGTACTTTAGCCACCCTCAAGATATGGTCGTTATGATGGAAGGTAATGACAATAATGAAATGCACAATTTTAAAAGCAAATGATTACGACTGCCTGTGACTGACGTCGAAATAAGTTTCAAACTGTTTGACAACCGTAGAAAGGAGAGTCGGAATTTTATATTATTCTTGAACGATAACTCGTCTGTGCAATTTGTCCCAACTCCAGTGTATACTTAGTTGCAATGTCCTTATAATGTAAAATATCATTATGTGACAAAACTAGTAAATAACACATTTCAAAACAGTCAAAACTAGTAAATGACACTTTTTCAAAACGGTCAAAACTAGTAAATGACACTTTTTCAAATTGGTCAAAACTAGTAAATGACACTTTTTCAAAACGGTCAAAACTAGTAAATAGCTCTTTTTCAAAACGGTCAAAACTAGTAAATCAAACCTTTTCAAAACGGTCAAAACTAGTAAATCAAACTTTTTCAAAACGGTCAAAACTAGTAAATCAAACTTTTTCAAAACGGTTAAAACTAGTAAATCAAACTTTTTCAAAACGGTCAAAACTAGTAAATAACAATTTTCCAAAACGGTCAAAAGTAGTAAATGACACTTTTTCAAAACGCTCAAAACTAGTAAATAGCTCTTTTTCAAAACGGTCAAAACTAGTAAATAACACTTTTTTAAAAATGGAAAATATCATCATGTGGACTTGGGACATATTGCAATTAAGCTTAGACTGGACTTGGGACAAATTGCATTTACACAGACGAACTATTTGTGCATGGAGTAAAGCTTACAATTTGTAAAATAGTAATTGTTGCAAGTTCAAGGGATATATATTTCCAAATACTGAATCGTGTGTATATGTATTTGTACGTGTAGGTGTGAAATTTGCACTCGAGATTGTAAATACGAAAGCGTTTAAAAAGCTCGGCTCCAAATTAACAGCTTCACCGTTCCCAGGGTGTGAAGAATTCGGTGATGCTCGAAGTGACGATTATTGGAAGTGTTTCCTCAAACAGAGCACCTGGTCAATGTTTCATCTTTCGGGAACTTGTCGAATGGGAAAATACGAGCGAGATCCCAAAGCTGTAGTCGACTCCAATTTAAGGTTTAATCTCATAACTTAAAATCATAATCGTAATTTTCATGAGGGAAGTTTTTTTTATCCCATCAAAAATATTTTAGATTAAACTTGAACCATTATGCTTAGTGACTATAATAATTATTTCTCCCTCAGGGTCATTGGAACATCTGGTCTGCGCGTGGTTGATGGGTCCATTATGACTAAAATTACGAACACAAACCCAAATATCCCAATCATCATGATCGCAGAAAAGGCCGCAGATGTGATTAAAACGTTTTGGAGCTCAGAAAAAGGGCAATGAGAAAGACTATAAAAATATACAAATTAGAACGGGAAATTTTGCAAAACTAAAAAACACCAAATAATTTGATAATGTTAAAAATGCACATTCCTTTACTAAAGGGACGCTACTTTATTTACTAATTACACACAAAAATGTTAACTTACATAATATTTTAGACAGTTAAAACATTTCATTACTATTTCTATTTGGGTGGATTTCGAAATTACAACAAAATTATTGCTCTTGTCAATTACGCCTTCCAGTATAGTACATCCATGAGATTTATTCGAGTATTTATAAATCAAAAAAATATTAGCATATTATTATAACATATACGCAGTCCAATTAGTAAAAGTAAACGTGTTTTGAGACTAGCAATGTATGTAGCTGTATAAACGAACCTCAAACTTAACTACTTAACTCAAGAGCAGAGCTGCCCAAAATTTTCTCTAGTCTAGTCACGTCTAGTCACGTCCAAAATCAAAGGCAGCTAGTCTAGTCTAATCAAGTCACACTGTTTTCGAAGCCTGTCTAGTCTAGTCTAGTCCAGTCAACACATAATCTACCCTAGTCAAGTCTAGTCTAGTCAAACTGAGTAGTCAGATATCCCTTAACATAGGAAGAATCGTCGCTAGTCTATTCTAGTCTATTCATTTTTTTCTGCGCCTCTTGCTAGTCTAGTCTAGTCAAGTCCCAACAATCTGCTTATTACTGACATATGTACATATCGTCTGTGTAAATGCAATGTGTCCCAAGTCCAGTCTCAGCTTAATTACAATAAGTCCCAAGTTCACATAATGGAAATAATCATTATGTGACAAAACTAGTACATGACACTTTTTCAAAACGGTCAAAACTAGTAAATAACACTTTTTTCAAAATGGTCAAAACTAGTAAATGACCCTTTTTCAAAACGGTCAAAACTAGTAAAACACACTTTTTCAAAACTGTCAAAACTAGTAAAAAACACTTTCAAAACGGTCAAAACTAGTAAATTACACGTTTTTCAAAACGGTCAAAACTAGCACATAACACTTTTTTCAAAATGGTCAAAACTAGTAAATAACACTTTTTCAAAAATGGAAAATATTATTATATGGACTTGGGACATATTGCAATTAAGCTGAGACTGGACTTGGGACACATTGGAACTAAGCATACCCTGGACTTGGGACAAATTGCATTTACACAGACGATATATATGTACCTAATTAAGCATGTATGGGGACATCTGTGTCTCCCTCCGTCCCTCCAGATAAATGCATCTCTTCCCATTCACAGGTTCGTTTGTTGTGCTGTGTCACGTGTGTCTACCACTACAGTGTGTAATGCAGTTATATTTGGTAAATATAACTGCATTCATAAAACTGAAAGTGCGAGCTGCTCATGAAATAAAACCATTTAAAGTAAAGTAAAGTAAATTGCTTTAAAGCAATTAAAATAAAATCCACTCAGCGAATTCTCACTGTTTTCCAGGAGCATTGTTTCCGGGAACATTTTTTCCGGAAACATTTTATTCCTACATACAATCGTAATTACTTGCTTGTTGCCGCAGTAACCAACTGGATCTTTTCCCTTTTTTTTGGTGTTAAAAGCGACCCTGCCCTGAAGAGAATATCAAACAATTGCAAAATCAAACATCGAGACCAAAATCAACAAAGCTGTTGATTTCGATTCATTCAACTTTCAACAACTTTGATATTTTTTTTAATAATGTTGTTAATATTTTGGATTTTTCTTTCCCTCCTATTCGTTAGTATTAGTATCGTTCATTCATCACTAAACTACTGAATGTAACTCTAGCGTTAACTTTTGTTTATCTGTTAAAATGTAGTGCACTATCAACTAGAGCCAACTCGACAACTGGAACTGGAGCTCAACCATAAAGCAGTAAATTACAATAATTTAGTGGACCAATATAATGTTGAATGTGACTGGACTGTGTGACACAAATTCCGCTAGCGAAAAGCGTAAATAGCGGAGAAGAAATTTTTAAAAACGAAAAAAGTTTATCGGTTAACGGTGAACTTTTTAGTCTGGTCTGAAAGTAATTGATTTAAATTGTTTCTTTTTATGAAGCTTCAACTGATTCAATTCAACTCCTGTGTCCTGTTTCCTGTTTCCTGTACCTAGACACGATGATTGACAAATTCGGAAATTCGGATTTCGGAATATGTTGTATGTATGAAATTCATGTGCAGAGCCTTTTTTTCGTATAAAATAATTAAATATTCCTGGGCTGCATGTCAAATGTCAACTACCACGACCTACTATTTTTCCAATATAATTATTTGTATATTAAACTTTTAAACTACCTACCTACTTCGGTTGTCTTCAGTTTAGTTTAGTAAATTATTTAGTAAAGCTAACAATAACCAAGCATTAATTGTTAATGCGTAAGTATTATGTATGATAGTAATATGTTGTACGACAATAGTACTTAACGTTGACATCGGTACAAGCAGGACAATTTTATTATTATTTATTATTCAACTGCCGAAGTTTACAAAGTGAAGAGTGTTCGGTAGGATGTCTGGCAATTGTTGTAATGGATGCGCTGGTAAGTTGTTCTGTCTTATTTTGTTAAAATAATTCATCAGATCAGAACGAATTTATCCTTACCTAGGGCTTTTTCATTTAATAGTCCAGTCTTACGTGTAAAAGAAGTTGTATTAGTAGCTAATATTAGTAATACTGATGTCGTGATAATACTTATGTTAATATGTTGTAAAAAAAACTAAAATCTATTTACTTACCTATTTTAGTTTTTAGTATATTTTTTGTAAATTACGAACTTTCAATTTCCTTAATACTGAACAGTGAACACCGTCTAGTATATTGAACGCCGTAACTTGTAAAATTAATTTGTTTTTTTAATTTTGTTGCTTTGACTAAATGGTGGGTGACTAGGTGACGAAGACGGTAAGTTCCCCGGACCATCCCGTCCAATAGCTCATCACTACCACTCGACCCTCACGAACCTTTTCAAATCCGAACTGCTTCACAAGAAAATAGTGGCCAAGAAACCAGGCATCATCTATGGAGACAATAGTCTCAGCTTCATCGAACTGGATCATCTGTCCAGTGCAGCAGCCCTCAATATTCAGAAACACGTGGGACGGGAATTCGTAGTGACTAATCCGGACGAAGAGATCCTCATCGGTGTCTGCTTGCCACTTTCTGAGAAAAGTGTCCCATTACTCCTCGCTGTTTTAAAACTAGGTAATGACTTGGTATTTCCTTGTATTCACTCAATAAACAATAAACAGTTAAATATTTTATTAAAATTTTATTCTGTTTTAAAATTAGGCGCAGCCTTCCTGCCACTGGATCCCCAAGACCCGGAAGATCTCCTGTTAGCAATAATACACAAATTTCGACCCGTAATGGTCATTACAGATGATAACGGCCCCATTTTATCGAAATATGACGCCAAGTCCTTTGCAGAGTACAGTAAGCTAATGAGCATTGAAGAAATATGGCTGGAGATGGACTTACCCCCAGAAGGAGATCCTAAATGGGAGAAACACGTGTTGAGCAATCAAATTGAAATCATTGAGCCGCCCATCCCTACACCGCCACACTCCAGACCTGCAATTGTGGTACACACTACCGGGGTATGCACATTTCAGATTTACATATTTGTATTTTATTTGTCTCACTCAGTTAATTTTTTTGTGCCTGGTTTTTGTGTATGGGTACGATGTTTTAATAATATCTGGAGGCAGATATCCAGATAATCTGGGGAAAAGTAAATCCAGCCAAGAATAAAA
>JAQFZC010007945.1:0-10680 GCA_034695205.1 Dicyrtoma fusca | reverse complement strand
CAAACAATGAGGGTAAGGAAGCGTTGGGCAATCTGGAAATTACATCGAAAGAAACAACGAATTATGGTCAGTACTTACACCTTGTTACATTACTATAGCCTATCGTTTAAAATGCTCTAACCATTTATCTTTTTTTTTGTTTGATTTTTTTTTACAATTATCAGGTGGATTTGCACTGCACAATTAGTTTTCTACGAATGCGAGTCTTTTATTTCTTATCACTTTTATCAACTATGTATCAACTTATCAGGATAGAAGATAGGTACACTCTACCAAATCACTACATCATAATCGCATCATAAAAAAAGTGAAGCCATTTATAATAGTTATATAATCGAATCACTGTGATGCGTTAGAATGCATCGTAATGATGAGAACAAGATGGGATCCAGATGCGTTTCTTCAAAAGATAGGTAATTAAGATGGGCTAAACGTGGACCTCATCATACATAATGATGCGTTTATAACTATTAAAAATGGCATCACTTTGTCGCAAAATGATGCGGTCCAGATGGTTTTTGGTATAGGGTACTTAACCCATTGGGAACTGACTAACGAGAAACCATGGAGGGAATGCTTTACATATGTGTTCATTCTACAAATTAACTTTTTCGAAGACGGCCAAAACTAGAAATCAACACTTTCAAAAAGGTCAAAACAAGTAACTAACACTTTCGAAAAGGTCAAAACTAGAAATCGACGCTTTCAGAAAGGGCAAAGCAAGAAACTAACACTTTCAAAAAGTTCAATACTAGAAATCAGCACTTTCAAAACAGGTAAAGCAAGTAACTAACTTTTTCAAAAAGTTCTACACTAGAAATCGACACTTTCAAAACGGTCAAAACAAGAAATTAACGTTTTCAAAAACCTGTAAAACTAGATATAGTATCGTTTCGAAAAGGTTAATATCTATTCCTATGTTTCACTTCAAAAAAGAAATTTCCCTAGACACTAATACTGACTAAATACGTGTGCTAAAGTTTTCTTTTAATTCCTGCAGTTCGCTTAGACTATACACTGTATTAGTGTAATGTAAATGTAATGTAATAATAATAATCATAATAATCACTATAGTATTCACTACTGCTTTAATAATAATAATAATAATAATAATGGTAGTTGACACCCTGCATCGCCACGCCATGCGGAAATAGCTAGTGTAGTAAATGTAGCAGTATTCACTTCAATTGCAAATTGCATTTCTTAAAAAATCATTGAATTATTATAAATTATTATTGTATAAAACTAAAAAAAAGTAGTTCAACTTTGAATTACATTTTCTATAGCTCTTGTGAATAGTACGTCAAAAATGAAGTCCCTATCTGTCATCTGTAAGTAGTAACTTCATTGCTATTTTTATTTTTATGCTTAATAATTCCTGTCAAATTCAGTTATTCAAATTCAATGCTACATACATATATTATTATACATTAAAATAAACTACTTGCTCTGATCCTTTCAGTGATTACAATTACCTCTACTATCTGTACCATATTTCAACCTGTCTAGTGTCTAGGATGGAAGCAGTGTATCTCTTCAACTTTTGTACATACAAAAAATCCAGGACCAGGATTTATAGACGAAAAAACATCATTTTAAATATGAATCAACTACAACAGACTACAGGCAGGTAGAGAATTATTAGTTATTAGAATTGAATGTCAATATAATTATGATATCTGAATCTAATTGTAAGTGAGCGATCAAAATCAAAATCGACAGCTTTATTTCATATTTTATGAGACATTGCATTACAATCACAGGTTATAATCTGATGGCTCAATTTTATTTTACGTATAGATTCATAGAAGGCTGTCGACAGGCAAGAAATACAGTATAAATATACCAAGTGTACACTCCATTTCCCCAGATGAATTCTAATGGATTTTTTTCTGTCAATAGCAGAATAGCAGACAATAGTATAGTGTGCTTAATACTAAATCCCATACATACGTTCAAAAGTGTTAAATTTAAATGTAAGATTACAAAACCCCATTTCTTATTTCTTTCCTTATCTAATATCTGTATCAAAATCCAAGTTTCTAGTGTACTTAGACCCAACTATTCAGAAAGGGCACAGTCAGTGGCAATCAGAATCGCAGGCACTGCAGCAATGACAGTGAAAAAAAGGACAGCAAACGGGCAAAGTGTCCAAGTGTATAAAATGAATCTGTTGCATGCATTTGTGTAAATAATGGTTAGTATATAGCGTGTGGTATCATGCAATTAGGTTTTGCAAAAAGAAAAAGAAAAAAAAACTTTATTTCGAGTTACACCCAAACCTATTATTTAAATTCTATTGTGAGATCTTCACCTTTAGTGAAGGAGCCCTTCCATCCATTGAGCCATTGATAAAATAATCACAATAATAATGGGAGTAATTGTGTTTACATAAAAAAATTGTCAGAATGTCAGATTCCACGATCTCACGTCTCCCATACATCATAACTACGAAGCTATTACATGCATCATTATCATTGTTATTGTATACTATGTACATATGTACCTACGGCTTAATCCTAATCTTCTTGAAGCTACAGACTTATTACAGATTACACTGTTATTGTTGCCTTTGCCTTTTACTTCAGCTCGTCTTATATTTTTTATTTATTTTTTTTTGTTTTCTTTTCTACCAGACAATAAGAAGCATTAAGGAGTGCACCACAATCACAATCACTCGCACTATTGACTATTGACTGCTTACTACCTAGTTGCAGTTTTTATTGAGTCAAACTGCTAAAAGGAAGAAGAAGAAGGAGAAAAAATGGCAAATTGGATGACAGTGCCCGTTGGATTGGAACTGGTACTCATGGATTATTGTAAAGATTTAATTTTTTTTGTAACATTTTAAAAATTTAAAGTCTGAGCTTGAGCTTACATTTTGAGTCAAACAACTTACAACTTGTCTGTCTCAAAGTATCTACACAAAGTACCTACAAGTAGGAATTACAAATTAGACGGAGAAAACAAAAACAAACAGGTAGGTTCTCTCTGAAATGAATGCCAAGTGCCTCGTTATTGTTCACTGCTAACTATTCTTACATAAAAAAATGTGTAAAGTACCTGCAAACTGTGCTATCTCGATCAACTTTGAAAAAGATGCGGTAGCCTTTTAACCTTTTCGAAGCGTAATATTCTTAGTTTTGAATGTTTTTGAAAATGATAATTTATTGTTTTTTCACCTTTTGAAAGTGTGATTTACTAGTTTTGATCATTTTGAAAAAGTGTGATTTACTAGTTTTGACCGTTTTGAAAAAGTGGGATTTACTAATTTTGACCGTTTTGAAAAAGTGTTATTTACTAGTTTTGACCGTTTTGAAAAAGTGTGATTTACTAGTTTTGACCATTTTGAAAAAGTGTGATTTACTCGTTTTGACCTTTTTGAAAAAAGGTTAATTGCTAGTTTTGATTATTTTGAAAAAGTATGATTTGATTGTTTTGAACGTTTTGAAAACGTTAATTTACAGAATTAAACACTTTTGTAAAGCATTCTTTCCATGGTTCCCCAGTTTCGAATAGGTTAAAAAAAATTTACCTGGTCTACCTTTAAGTAGGTATTTTAACGAACATTTGTAGAGAGCACTATTTGCACCTTCCGGGCTTTAAAAAAATATCTGTAATAATTGCAGGTTGTGCGTATTTCGTACTCCATTACCATTGCTTCTTATCCATAATGGCTAATGGCATACCTACCTACCTCTAGCTTCATTATTATGGGCTCGGGCAATTGTGTAGGGCTAGTAAATTGTACACAACTTCATTAAATTACACGGTTTTGCTGTATCGTGATGATTTATAGCTTTCTTATTGGCAAGTGAACTGTGTCCCATACAAAAAGGTGGTACATACAACTATATAGTTTTCAATTCAGTATTCATTTTTTTTTCTCGTAAGTACTTATTCATATTCAATCCATTTATATATTATTATATTCTGCCTAAGTAAGTGAATACTGTTTTGTCTGCCTATATAGCCCTCCCTATACCCACAATTGGTAGCCTAGAGCTTAATGGTGTGAAAAATTCCAAGGGATTAATTTATGATCTTTCAGTACGTGTTAATGTTGAATGTTATGCATGGCACATTATCTCTCTTAATGGTTGTATAGATTCCTCACAAGACTCTCTCTCTCTCTCTCAGCAAGTTTTCAAGTGTCTGCAACAACTTCAAAAAGTCAACTTGATAGAGTCAAGACTCAAAACTTGGGACAATTAGTCAACCCAAGAGATTTAACGATTCAAGCAACTATCAGTATCAGCAGAACAAGACAGGCAAAACTTGAAGAGTACTTCAGAGCAAACAAAACATTAGGCAATTACAACAGATTAGAGCTTTTCAAACTTGTTTCATGGGGCTTTTTCTGTGTTGAGTTGTGTCGAGAGTGAGTTGCGCCCTGTTTATGGCAAAACTTACACTTGTTTCTATTTTGTATGCCCCGTCGTTAGACTGTACTGTCTGTGTCTGTTGTTATAGAAATATCTCAGAACTTTTAGCCTGAGTGAGCATAGGTTAGTTAGCTTGAGCAAATAATTAACTCTTAGTTAATTTAGTGGCTGTTACTTTTGTTGTATTTGTTATATTTGTTACAATAATGGCCCATTTTTTTATGTTGACTGTTACATATGCTGATGGCTGGTGATGGGAAGTTAAGGTTCTGATTTTTAATTGAAAAGGTTATTAGTTATTAAGGTAGTAGCTTGTAGTTAAGGTATGTAGGTATGTCAATTTGTCAAATCTTTTGGGTGTACACTGCACTGCAGACAGAAATTACGCAATTTTAGAGATATTTCTTATAGTTAGTAGTTATATAGTAATTCAATTGCTCTATCTGTAAAGTGGTGACGCATAGATTAGGTAGACATTTGACACTCTCGGGTTATCGTAGGTTAGGAGATGACAGACAGCTACAGAATAACAGTGGCAGCTAAATTGTTGCTGTAGACAGCAGGCGTTTTATTGTTGTATATTTTACAGCTTTTAAAGGCAGCTCCCGAATCACCAGAAGTACGAGACAAACTATATATTATTGTATTGTAAAATTTTAATAATTATTGTAAATAACTGGGTAAGTTTTCATACTAAGTTTATGTACTTTCAATTTTTGCACTGTTTTTTTAAATTGAATTTAATTGAGAGTTAATGTGAGACCATTGAGGAATGTAGTATGGAATGAGGATATCATTTTTTTGTTTCCAGGATATGTATATTTGGTCTAGTAAAAACTAAAACATTTCCTTTATAGGTCTATTTCTTATAGACACTATGTATACCTATGTACACCTGTGGGCTCCATAGTTAAGTAGGTACCTAACTACAAGCTAGTAAGCTAATCGTTTTAAATGTAGCTTGAAAGGGATCGTAGGGAATTATACTATAATACAGACACAATATAATATGCACACATGTTTAAAATGTATAAACTAAAAATTGGCACTGGCTCTAAAAATCATTTCTAATGAGCTATATAATATGCACAGAGCCAGAGCCAAGCAAGCTACGTACCTTGGCTGGCTACTTGGTTCTATTTCTATTGGGCAAAAAACTAAAAGAGTATTGAATTCTTGAATAGTCATGTGAATTGCGGTGTAGAATTTAAGATTCCTGCTTCTGATTCCTGATCCAGATAAAAGATAATTTGATATAAACGGTAATAAATGCATTGTACCTTTGAATTGAATTCTGTCTGTGCCCTATGTTATGTTATGTTGCGTCCGTCATCCTATTCCTATGGTCAGAGGTTTGCTTTATTACAGCACAGACAGAAATTGTCTACAGTTTTTGATTTTGATATTTTTGAGTCTGATCGCGCGTCAAAGTCAACCTTCAGTCAAGGCAGTTTAGCAGTGTAGCACTTCTTAACCCAGCCAACTATTTTTCGTATAGACCCTATGCCCGTACATACTTTAATTTTAATCTGTTGTTCTATTCCTGTCATGTTCTGTGATATATGATAAAATTATATGATTATTATAATATTTGGTGAAGGCACATATGACTGTGTTACTCTCACTGTGCATTTTTTAAACTGTACACTGATCCGTAAAGCGTTGTAAGAATATGTATAAGAATTATTAGGTAGCCGTATTTTAAATAAGTAAAAGGTGTGAAGTATCTATACGAGTACTTATACTATGACATTGCAGTTTAAAGTACAATTACCATTCATTGCAATTGCACTCTACGGACTACTGTATTGCTTTCAGATTGGAATTGCAAGTATTTAGCCCGTGGAAAAAATGCAGGCGCACCAGCTAATTTTCTGTGGCTCAAAAGTGCCTACTTACTGCTTACAATAAAGGATAGCAAAAACTGTTACTGGTTCTGGTTCCCTACATAGCTGGAAACTCACAAGTAAGCCTCACGAAGTGTCTAATCCCAATTCTACCGAAATTTTTTTTACTTTTATAAAGAGTAATAAAATTGGTAAAAATTAAATGTGACCACTATAGGAATCGATCCTACAACTACAACCACTTAGAAACGAAGCCATTTAGGAGCTTCATTGACGGACGCCACGTAGTTTGTGAATGGAGCTTTTGAACTAATCACAGGTTAAGAAGGGGTTTATTTTACACACGTTTTGCCTGCAATATTTTGTTACAACCTGGAGCCAGACGTCCAGCGTAACTGGAGCAAGCTAAAGTCAGCCAATTAATTAAACAATGCGTGTCAAATATCTGAAAGTGTAAGGAATTCCAGGCGCGTTGTTTAATTCAAACCGTGGTGTAGTGAATGCATAATGCATGCGCGCAGTGCTGCCCAAAATTTTCGCTAGTCTAGTCAAGTCTAGTCACTTTGAAAATCAAGGGCAGCTAGTCTAAATAAGTCATGTCACACTGTTTTTGAGCCCTGCCTAGTCTAGTCTAGTCAACACAAAATGTACCCTAGTCAAGTCTAGTCTAGTCAAACTAGTCAGCTATCCCTTAACATGGGAAGAATCCTGGCTAGTCTAGTCTAGTCATTTTTTTCTGCGCCTTTTGCACTCTAGTCACAAGTTTTGAAAGAGTTAGCTAGACTAGTCTAGTGAAGTCAAGTGCCCGAAAAAAGCTTAAAAGTCTAGTCAAGTCATAGTCATCTAGTCAAGGCAGATTAGACTAGGGCAGCACTGCGTGCGCGTACTCCCAAGGCTGACCTAGTCTAGTCAGACTAGACTAGCGGACCAACGACTAGACTAGACTATTGACCTTTTTTGGCCGGTTTGACTAGACTAGACTAGCCAAGGGTGGAAAAATCGTGAATAAACTAGACTAGACTAGCAAAAATTTTGGCCAGCCTTGCGTGCTCCTGGTCCAGATTTACAGACAGGATCAAAGTTGCCTTATATCTGAATTTTGTTTGGATTTGGAGTAACTTGACTTGGAATCAGAAAATCTGAGAACAGACATACGCAAGAAGGAAATTACATCTGCACGACTTTAATTAACGACAGGTAAATCCATTGTCCATGTTGAGAAGGCTGGGCTGGTTTTAGCTCTTCGTAGTGTAGTAAACGGGAAATGCTAATTGAAGAAGTGCAGATGTGATTTCCTTCTAGAGTACGTCCTCAGATTTCTGGCATCTAGATTTGAATAAAACATTGCAGCCTAAATGCTTGAAAAGTCGTAAAAGAATCCAGCTGAGTTTCCAGGTCTGTTCCATAAAATAATATTTTCTGTACTCTTATAAGTTTCATGTATTTATTTGTTTACATATGTTTATTTACATAGCAAGATGATTATGATTAGTTAGTACCTAACGATCACATTAATATTTCCATATCCTTAACAATTCGATTTTTTTAGATGCCGTTTTAATTCAGTGTTTTTTTTTGTATTTCTCATTCAGATCCGTAATAGTAATGTAATATGGAAAATCCATCCAATGAAATAAGAAAACACGGAGTTCCTCATGCTCATGTTTAAGGATCCGGAAGACAAAGAATAATAGCAATAATAATAATAGTTAATGTGAATGTCCATTGGAATGGATTGGATTGGGCATGACAGACAATCCGTGTCGTTTTTTTCTCTGTGTGCATAGTGTCACATTGACATTGTACTGTCAACCACCTCACACATATCATAGCTGACACTAGCTTAGGTATTTCATTGAGTTTTTAGCAGTAATAATGCAGAGTGACTCACTATCACGATCAGAGATTGTCTTACTAGCCTTATGTACAGAGATGCGACGACTGATATTCCTATCTTTCAATGGACCCTGACAGTTTACACAACTCACTGGCTGTGACTTGCTGGCTCCAGATATACTCGGCAGATAACGGATAGTGACTAGTCATCAAGAAAGAAAAATCGAAGCACTATTGCACGTACATAGTACAGTCGACAGTACTGATACCTTCTAACGTGAGATTAGTCAGATTTAGCACTTCCCTGAAGGTTCACAAGACTGTGGGTCTCGACTGTAGCTAAAATAATAATAATTTATTATTATTATTATTATGGAAGTACCTATAGATGTATAATATTGTGCCTTAATCTATTGCCTCCGGCCGGTGGCCTGTCAGTCTTCACAATGAGATGGTACATACCGTCATTAATTCCTTGCATTGTCCTTTTAATTCAGTTAATTTAATTAGGGAACTCAAATAGGTAAGTTAAACACAACTTAGTTCTGCGTATCACTGCAAGAAAACAATCGTTAATCTTATATAAATTCCTACCTTTTTTTAAAGCTACTATAATCGTAAGCCACACTGCCGGCACTCTCTTGCTGTTGTTCTGTTATATGTATTGTGTGGCGATTACGAGGTGCAATTCTATTTTTATGACTAGCTGTTAAAATGCAATTCTTAATTCATAACTTGCAACGTTACGTTGTACTTCCGTCGTTTTCACTCACTGTAGGCTGTAGCTTCAGCTTAGGGATGGCAAGTACAATTATTATTATTCAATTTACATTTGGAATTTGACTACAAAAAAAATACAAGGAGATACAATTGAAATTTTAAATCTTGAAATGTAAACCTTGCTTTGTTCACTCGAGCTGCTCTGCACTTTAGTGTGCGTGCACTGCAAAGCTTGATGCATGCACTTAAGTACCTTAGTATGTTCCGTATATATACAAAAAAGTCATAATGTGCATTGTCCATACAGTAATTGAATTCAACTATTAGTACCCACTAACATGAAGTAATTAGCTAATTGCTTCGTTAATTATTAAAGCTAATAGTGCCTATCTGTACTGATGATAGTACTGATTACATTAGTCACCCTGTGAATTGGTCGATTACTTACTGCGGTTTTCAATTTCAGTTTTTATTTCTATTTTCAATCTTCAATGGTGCATGGTCAGACTTGCATTTAATCACCTTTTTAACCTTTTCGAGACGGTGCTATAAATAGTTTTACATCTTTCTCAAAGTGTTAATTTCTTGTTTTGACCTTTTCGAAAGTGTTAGTTTCTTGTTTTACGCCTTTTTAAAAGTATTAATTTCTTGTTTTACGCCTTTTTGAAAGTAATAATTTCTTGTTTTGACCTTTTTGAAAGTGTTAATTTCTTGTTTTACCTCATTTTGAAAAAGTTAATTTTTTGTTTTGACCTTTTTGAAAGTGTCAATTTCTTGTTTTGACCTTTTTGAAGGTGTTAATTTCTTGTTTTACGCCTTTTTGAAAGTGTTACTTTCTTGTTTCACGCCTTTTTAAAAGTGTTAAGAGTTGTTTTAGAGTTGTCTTGTTTTGCATCATTTTGAAAAAGTTAATTTATTGTTTTGACCTTTTTGAAATTCTTAGTTACTGGTTTTGAATGCTTTTGAAAATGTTTTTATTTGTAGTTTTAACCGTTTGAAAAGTTAATTTCTAGAAGAAAAAAGCACTTTTCTAAGGCATATTTTCCATGGTTTCCCAGTTGCGAATAGGTTTGCAGTTTATAGCTATTCAACATCTTACGGTTTTAGCTTTACATTTTGTCGCTCCTTTAAAATTTATGATGATTGATGTATGATTGCTAGGCGTAATATACAAGTTTGGCTGTGGTGCATCTGTCGTTTATAGAATCTAGATTTAAATTAATTATCATGTTTTCACTCCCTGACAGTGCAGTGAAGTAGTAGTGGAGTGCAACTACATACATATTACAGAGTCATAAAATAAATAGAGAGCATGATCTCAGGTAATTAAATTGCAATTTATAATTTTTTTCTTAATCTGTTTTTTTTCTTTCAGTTATTATACTGGTTCTAGTTCTGGTTCTGATTCTGATTCTGGTCTCCTGTTGGATCTGTAATTGTGATAAAAATTGATGTTTAAATGGAGCAGGAAGGCCTGCTGCCGGTCGACTGCCGAATGCTGAGTGTTGTGCAATAGAAAAATGGCGTCTGCTCTCTGCTACATATTTCTATGATGATTACATTATAAATACTATTGGTAGGTAATTATTACAAGTCTATAAAAAATGGTCATGATATTGGGAGATTAATGAAGAAGGTAAATGTCAAGGCTAGACCGTGTCTTGAAGTTTTGAAGTTGAGATTAAAAGCTACATACATATGTATCGTCTGTGTAAATGCAATTTGTCCCAAGTCCAGTGTATGCATGCTTAGTTGCAATATGTCTCAAGTCCACACAATGGAAAATAGCATTATATGATAAAACTAGTAAATAATACATTTCAAAACGGTCAAAACTAGTAAATAACACTTTTTCAAAACGGTCAAAACTAGTAAATAACACTTTTTCAAAA
>JAQFZC010007944.1:0-10680 GCA_034695205.1 Dicyrtoma fusca | reverse complement strand
TCTTCCTACGCAAGCTCGTGTATTCATCCTAGAACAACAAAATCCAAATTTAATGAATATAGATTAAAAATATTAACAACAGAACTGTAACATTAAAAATGTTGACCTCATAAGAAAAATAAAAATACAGTAATATTTAAGGATGACAATAACTACCTAATTAATAATGATAATAATAATTTATTCGTTATGTCGATTTGGCCGTTTGGCCCATACAACAGTTCTAGTTATCAGTATATAAAATATCACGTTTTTTTAGGTCCGTCATTGGAAATCAATACGTATGTACTGAATGACTTGACAATAAAGCAAACTGAAACTGAATCACAATAACTAATTACGTATATCATTCAAATTCAAACTACCTAGGTAATAATGCATTATATGCGAAGATGAAGACCATGTGAACTATGAGCCTTCATAAAATACAGATTAGAAATTATACTTACGCTGATTTTATTATTCTCAACTTGAAGTACAACTTTTCCTTCAACAGTTATGCCCAAAAGTTTAGCATCAAAGTCCGCCCAGAATGGTAACGGCATAGGCTGGAGCTTAAATTTCCTTCTGTTAGAAATTACATCGATTTCAACGACCGTGGATGTCGAAGATACTTCGGACTCGGAGCAAGACGGAGACACACTTCTTACTGGCGCAACTGAAGTAGGAAGTGCCGTCGTGGAAGAGTCACAGAGAAACGAGTATTTCTCCCTCACCAAAGCCATTTTCTCTATTTCATTCTCATCACTTGGAAAACTTGGAATGCCAGAAACTGAGAGCGATTCCTGTCAAAACAAACAGTTTAGCGAATCAATCATTTTTTCTAATTGTTGACTTTAACCCAGCACATTAATCAATGCCCACTTCGTATATACATAATTGAAATCACAATAAATAAATAATAACAAACAACGAATTATTATCCATATAAACAGTACTACATCTTACAGCGGCTTCCATTTTACTTTCATTACCATCCCCTTGAAGCTGAGACCGAGGCGGATAAGAAAATTGGCTTTGCCGGTGATTTGTCAGAATGTCCATGATTCCCCTTCATCCGTTTTTTATCTTCTGTAATAAATAAAGCAATTAATTGATCATCACTGATTTTAAGAACAGCGACTTTACAAATGACCCAGTTTTTGTGTCCTTTGTCAACTATTGACTATGGACCATATATCTACCAGAAACGGAAGGACGTCACAAAAAATTTGATCTTAACTTTAGCCTTAACAATCTACAATAACAGCATCAGCTGGGCCAAACCAATACTCGAAACCAACATTAACCTTCAATAAATTATTGACTATCAAAGCAAAATCTAACTTCTAACAAGCTGCTGGGTTCCATTCCAGAATTGCGAACCACTACCATCGCCTACGCCTGCCAGAAAAGCAATCAAGTTGAAAACTCAAAATCAAAAGTTTCAGTTACTCCTCACTCTTTTTGCTAGTTGCAACTCCCACTTTACTCTGCTATAAAATTAAGAAAATGAATTTCGCTCCATAAGGTGCAAAGTGACGGCTATCCATTATTGCTTACAATTAGCTTAAAGGCAACGTGACGCGAAGGCAAAACGTTAAGATATAAAATGACACCCATCCATAAAAACAGAAAAAGGCTCATAATTTCCCCATTGTTACAACACATACAACATAAGTACGAGAGCTGATCAGCTAACAGCTAATCGTTAATCTGTTTTAAAAAAGTGCATATCGAGGTTTTGTAAGTTCTAAAAAAGAGATCGAGGTTTTGCGTGCATGTTTTAAAAAGTGCAAAAATTAGAATTTACAAAATGCTATATGGGTGATTTAATCAATATGTAAAGAAAACTGGTTAACTGTATGACCTCTTTAAGGTTTTGTGGATACGCGTCATTTCGCAACTAAAGCAGCGATATGTTCCTATCAGCTGTTACCTATTTGCATCATCTTTGATATTAGTATATACACAATGTTGAATAAAGTTTAACAATAAATGACTACGAGAAGAGACCACGTCTCAAAATCCCATGATGGATTCTCTCTGGGAACTAAATTATTATTATTATTATTACTACACATACTTAATGGAAAAAAATGCTCTATACGTAAAATAACTTTTTAATTAGCGCTTTTTTTTGCACAACGAATTACGTCCATCTGCGCTAACTTTTTAAAAACAACGATCACGATTTTCCAAATAAGTGTAATAAAGTCAACCTTTTTCAAAATAAAGATGCTCACATTATTAGGATGTCTTACGAGCATATTGGGTCGACAATATTTAAATCTAACCACGTTGAAGGATTTAAAAAAAATATATTTGAAAATTAAAAATATTGGGCCTAACTTGTTTTGTCAAAAACCGCATTAGCTTCGATTATATTTAAAAAAAGCTCATTTTTTTCAAAACCTGGATTTGTGGCCTATCAGCGAGTATAGTACTATGGAGTATATTATATCGTTCAGATGAAAATTTGGAGGTCAAGGGTCGCCGAAACTATTTTCTAAAAATCGCGGAATGTTTGTTTTTTGGCACAATGAGTTAGAGTTATCTAGTTTGGGCAATAAGCGAATTCTGAAAAATAGCTCAGGTTACCTTTGACCCCCAAAACTTCACGTTAAGTAGTCTCTATAGTGCTAAGCTAAGATTGGTTTAAAAACTCATTATTTCTTCAAAAACAGGACTTAACTCGTTAGCTTTACTACGATCAACGATCAACAATTTTGAATTTACTTACGACTTTACTTACTACATACTACTGTTTACTCAATAATTACTTACTGATTGCTGAACTAAACTAATAACTGACTGAAAAGTTGTAATTATTATTTTATAGCAACATACGCTCCCGAGACTTGACGCCTATGGGAGGTATGAAAAGTTGTATATAAACGGATTTAATGGATACCTTCAACCTTCGTTAAAATTCAAATGAACCAACTTTTGACTTTTAAACTTCCAACAACTTTCATTCACAATTCACACTGACTCTTAGCGCAGTCGATTAATATAATTATTAATAATTCTACTAACAACGAATGAGGTTTTTCGGTTCGAGTTCGAGAGTTGTCAGTTGTCAGTTGTATGAAATATCTATTGACGTTGGCGAAATGAGTTTGGAACTTTCAGAATTTTGAACACTCAACACTATGCACTAGTAGAAGTAGAAACTAAACTAAATGACAAGCTCAAAATTTTGACTCGCAAAAAAGACTGCCTCTACTCAAACACTAATAGAAACTTCCTGTTTTTCTTCGTACTAAAATTCGTAATTAATTTAATAATCGCTTCTGTCTTTCTGCTGTCTGTTATTTTGTAGTTTTGTGTATAAGATCAATCGAAATGGAATAGTCGAATCGAAGTTGAACTGAATCCAGAATTGAGAATTAATCAGAATAAATTAGAATAAAATTGGTGCGAATTGGTGTGGAAAGTGTAGCGAGGGAGAGGCTCTGATTAAACTCTGCAGCGACCACGGCAGCAGCATTTAAATAGCCTGCGAAAACGAAACGACAGGAACACGATGGACGCAGCCACGCTACACGCTGCACGTTTGGCTACCCGTTAAAAAACTGTAGACGTTATTAGAAACTCGCAAGTGAGGGGTGCTTGTCTTTTTTTGTACTATCATTTTTACAGAAGGGTCACTGATGGTAAATGTGATCAACTTTCGACAAGTTTTCAATTCATTCCCTTGGAAGCCTTACTTCCTTACTAGTATATATAGTATAAGGGCTGTCCATAAATGACGTTTGCAAACGAGGGTAGGCAGGCAGGGGGTTGGAGCTTCCGTTTACGCTTATGTTAAAAAATGTAAACTAATTCGTTTTACAAAGCATTTATTTAATTAATTAATAACAATAATGAAGCATGAAATGATGTACATACTTTTGTCTTTGTGAAAGTAATTGAGTAGAATATTTATTTATTGGACAGTTAAATTCAATGTGTAGATTCAACAGTTGACTGATTCTTACTTTTACTTATACATATAATTCAATTCAACGTAGAACAAACCACCGTTATCTCAATGAGATATCACATGAGATTCATCACATCGCAATAGAATATAAATCCTTTCTTCGAATCGATTGATGTCACTTCACATTGCTGTTTTTTTTCTAAAATGTAAGTATGTAATGTACGTAGTTCAGGACTTTTCCCTGATTAGGTATGCTCCTTCATAACTGATTATGCTCGACTGAGTTTTTGAATAATTGTTTTTAATTGCAAGTATGCGATGTACCCCAAAATCTTAAAAAGCAACTGCAACCAGGGTAATATAAATTACAATTTATGCTTTTTGTGCTTTGTGGTTGCCTTAAACACTCCCTTCCCTTTATAATAAAGTACCCTTCTTTATTCAATATTTCTTGCCACATTTCATCACCACCAAGTACCAAGTGAACTGAAAACTGCAACATCCGATTTTATTATAAACTGACGATGACGACATAAAATACAAATTCTTGTCAATATTGAGCACACGTAATATTTGGTATTATGTACATATATGTACTGACGTAAGGTTATGCACTAATTCATCAAAGGCCCACACATGGGTGCTGTAGGTAGAGGTATCTAATTAATATAAACTACTTTCGTAAGTCAACAGAGAGTATCTACTTAATAAAAAATGAAGTATTAATAAAGATAAAGAACATCTCTGCTTTCCTCCTCTTACGATTAAAGTCTTTGCTCTCTGTATAAATGTAACTGCACAGTCATTGTCACACATTGATTATAATACGTATTGTAGAACTAGAATTACAGGCTTTATCTATTTTATTATTAAGTACGACCGTTTTTCTGGTTTGAGATCAAAAGAAAGGCATGAGAAGTTTGCACACCTAATATTTTTCCACAACTCTGGCATAACTTCACTACGTGCAAACAGATCTACGAAATTTTGGTTGAAAGTTCAAGAGGCAGTAACAATTACTCACTAAAAATAACTATCAAACAACTCGTGAACGAACAAAACAACGATTATAATAAATAATTAGTGCCTACACGTTATTATAATATCATTATTATTGCAAGGAGAATAAACAAAAATATGTACTTCACTTAAGCAGTTAGGCAAATCAATTTCGCTAAGTCTATGTTTACTAATCTACAAAATATTGTGCACTGACACTCAATATACTATTTACTTAAGAGTTTTATATTTTGCCTTCACCACTGTATTTTGTACTGAATTAATTATTTCGATTTTCATGAGCAGACAATACTATGTATAGGAAATACTTATGTATGTAACTACAAAATAATCTACTCTGCAAAGTAATAACAAGTTTACTTATAAAACCTTAAAATTAAACAACTGCCTTCAAGTTAGCATTACAAGAACCAGCACTTAACCAACCATTTGAACAGGATACATTGCATATTTAATTCATTACTTACAGTAGAAGTTAATCTTAAGGACACATGGCATTGATTTCGCATTTTACTATGTACACACCCGACAAGTCCATTGATGCGTATTTACTGTAAATGACAATGCTAAGCCAATCTGAAGAGGGTGAACGAACGTACAAATAAATTCAGTTGTAGTAATCTAGAAATGACGATAACAAAACAAATAATAATAATATAAAATATGCTGAATTGACAATAACTCACCTTTGTATATTTGTAACTAGCCTAGTGATTCAAGCTCAGATTCTAGGTTGATTATTAATAAGAAATAAGAAATTAATTTAATTAAAAGTCAAAAATGTGATCTACATACAAACTATAGTCGAATTTCAAGACGTAATTGGGCTTCTGCCACCTTCACATCGAATACGTAGCAGCACATAATAAAATACACTAGCACCTAGGGAGCAGGGAAGTAGTTGAGACGCTCCAACATTTCAATTTGAACGTTCTGAAGGTCCTTGCGTGAGGTTCTATCAAACTGCGAGTTGAATTCTTTAAAAAACTGACGGCCATTCAACTTAATTAAACCCACCACATCATCGCCGCCTCCAATGGTCATTGTGACGCATGGGACCTTAAACATCTTGCCGGGATGCTTGAGCGTAACTTTGACCTCTGGTGGATCCAATGGGGTCATTTCAAATGCATCCGTTATTTCCTGAGTCATCATGTACGGCTCTAGTCCGGCCAGTGTACACATTAGCGCCTTGGAAAATAAATTAGTAGTGTAAACTTTACCATTATATTAGATACCATTATTGCTAGATCAGAAATCAGAGGTGATAAATAAATGCTTTTGACTGTAGAATTACCCGTGGTCGAAGGGTCCGAAATAGTTTATCAATGTGATAGATGTTGTGGAGGGTGACATCATGGAAATCGTGTTCTTCCAACTCCACCAGAATACAGAAGTTATTCTTTACATCCGCCTCATAAATGTTACAGCGAACAAAAGTTCCCTCACCCTCTTGTTCTACGTAAGCAACTACCATGAGTCCGCTTCTAATATCTGTTGGATGCACACGGTACTCATTTAATATCTCGGGCGACGAGTAGAAATTCTGCAGAGAGTGCTTCAGTTCCTCAAATCCTTTCTACAAAAAACAAAATGCACGATATTAACTTAGTAGAGTACAATAATAACTATTAACCATCATTAAATATAATTTAGCAAAATAAAACAGAAATTCCAGGAAACTACGCTCACATTAATGGCAGGGTCATCAATTTGAATGAACGTAAACCCGAAACCGTCGACACCCAACAGCTTTGCATTGAAATGCTCCACAGTTGGCATCTTCATCTGTTGCCATGGTTCCACATATTTTACGTTCCTCACTGGTGGAGGTTTATACCCCGCAATAGCAGCAGATGGAGGGGTGCGACTGATAAGTGTAGCAAGTCCAACGCTCGAAGGCTCCAATGCAACATTTTTACCATCATCGCCGAGTAGTATTTTCGTTTCGGAAGATCGGAATGGGCTAATAGGTTTGGCAGGTGTATTTGGGACTTCAAAGGCTGAATGAGTAGATTTCGATACTGAGTTATTTTGGAAGGCAGCGGCAGATGATGCTGAACCTACTGCCACTCGTGGGGGGAAAACTGCTTTCACATATTCAGATGGACGAGTTGAAATAGAAGAGGAGGATGACTGGTAGGGCTCAGCGACTTCTGATGGGATTGTAGGTACCACTGGATCACGAAGCGAACTTGCAGGACCCTTATTAACGGGTAGAGAGATGCTGGTTTCCATTCCAGTAGTAGATTCATCGGCTTTATTTAGAGCCTTGGTTCTACCATTCATCGTGTTATCAACCATGTCTTCACCATCACTCCAGTATTTCGGATCATCAAATTTATTGTTGGTCATAGTGGACTTCTTACTTTCATACACATGATCTACTGCTGAAGACCACGTCCATTCATCCATCGAGTCATCACCACTATCGTCGTCATCTTCAATATGGGACAAGACTGCTCTCAACAATCCTGTAGGAATCAAGTAAAAAAATTAAAAGACTAAGGACTAACACGCCGCTAGACTGTCCTGCAGCAATTTGATTAGGTCACTGAGACAAGCAAACGGCTATTTTAACAAACTGTAAAATGTCCGAAGTCCAGTTTCAGCTTAACTTCATAATGTAAATGTATGTATCGTGGACACTTTGGGCTGGGGTTGCAGTAGCGAAATATAAGTTCATACGTCAGAGGGATAAAGTAGTTAAAATTAAAAATTAAACAACGAAAAATGAGACGACGCCTTAAGACGTTAATTATATTATCTATTTCTATTTCTAAATGGGTAGATACATAATATGTACCTACCTGTTTAGAATTTATTATATTTTATATTAAAATTAAAATAAAAGTACCAATCGGTATACTCTACAAAATACTGTTAACTTAGTTCTACTGCTGCTGCTCCTTTAATCAATAAAATGTTTAATTAATACGACTTAATTGCCAGTGGATAAAATTTAAAGTACCGGGTGTAACTTGTTTGCCTGATGATCTATTTCCGCCGAGACTGTCTCTCACACGCATATACCCCATAGTGGGTGGCAGAGGCTCAAGAGGTTGAAAAGTACGACTGGCTGTGGCTGTCTTGCCAGATTCAGAATAAGAATTATTGGCGTTTGTTTGAGCTGCGGAAGGTGTAGGTTGGGGGTTCGCGGCGTTGTAGGGCACAAGGTTAGGGATTCCATTCATGCCAGGAGTAAAAGCGGAAGAACTGCCACTTCTACTACCTCCTCCCCTTCCCCCCCTGGTGGCTCGACCGTATCCTCGTCCCCTTCCGCTGTAAACGGGACTGCTACTGCCATACGAATTTGCACCATAACTGGAACGGGCCATGCCATTCGACATTCCATTAACTGGCTCCGAACGCCGCATTACGTTAAGCAGGGTATCTGACTGTGAGTTTAGAACAAAAATCAATTTCGCATTACAAAATTAAAATTATTTAAAAATTAATGTAGAATATGAATAGCACTAACAATGCAATTTTATGTACTTTTTGAATTCAATCATGGAATACAATGATTTGAAGTTTGTTTTATATTGTTAATTTACCGGAACAAGTCTCGTATTGCCCTGCCTGGCTTTGAATCCCTTATATTTTGTGCTCTTACTCTGTCCCTCCACTAATCTTCGTAGGTGCTCGGTGTCGTCATCCGCTCTACCGCCTCGCAGCTAAAAAATATTTAGGTAAATGCATTAGGTACCTACTTTATGTAATCTAACGCAACGTCACGGCTCTTCAAAAACTCTGCTGTGTAACAAATTTAATAATAGAAAAACTGACTAGTGTGACTCACAAATATATAGTGGCCATTACAGCCGTCCGTTCTAACTTCTAAAACATCGTCGCAGTGAAATAGGAATTCTCCAAAATTCTTAAACCCCAAATCTTTGTATGCAATTTCACCATCTATCTGTTCCGCAAAATCATCTGCAAAGGAAAAATAAAGTATTAAGTACGTACACGACCAGTATAGTAACTGCAAGCAAAACTCTACTTAGGTATTACGAATAGGTAGGGTAGATGTTGCATTCAATTAGTTTCAAGCTAACAATGTTGCACTGACTGGCAACAAATTCAACAAGGATACTATTAGGAGACACTTACCATAAGCTTTCCGAGTAGAAATTCCTCGGCTACAAATAGTCAAGACGGTTTTGATATCCGATTTTAAATTCTCAAAAGTCTTCCTTTGTTTTTCATCCTGTGGCTTCCACCATTTCGGAGTTACGCTTCTATAACTGTTGCTGTACAAAGGAGTACTATACGTACTCGGGGTCTACATTGCCGAAAGAAGCCAAGAGTTAATCAATTTTAATTACTATTTAACAGAAATGAACTTTCGACAATTTAATTACACACTGAGCGATATACATACATTGCACTTGAATACCATTAATCAATAAAATAAAATCCAAATTACAATAAAAACAAATGGACGCACCCTGTACTCGTAATTGTACGACATTTTACGACTATTTTACTGTTTGTATGAGGTCTCAATCTTAGTCTGAAAAAGAAAAAAATTCAATCAGTTAACAAACATACAAATAAGAAGCAGCATAATTACTCACAAATGCCCGGTAAAGGTAAAAATGATAAAGGTTCGTAAGTAAACCCGTTCGTACTTAAATGATAGATACAGGCTGTAATAGTTGGTATAGTTTTCCAGAATTTGCTCTCACAAAATGTTCTATTTTGGAGCCACTGCTTGTGCCACGATTAATAGCTACCTTTACAAAATAATATTATTTATAGAAGTTAGATTGGAAAGCCAGTTTCGACCTCGAGCATGCACGACTACTTTATACGACAATTTCCGAATATTTAGTTACTTACAAACTGGATACTGCCATGAAGCATGTTACTCGTTACTGATCAATTTTAAACAGTAGGTAGTAAACAGTTTGGGGTGAACTATTATGAACACAAGCTTCTAGCAGTCAAGGTATCTATATTTAATGCTTTATAGTAAAATATAATATAGGTACGCAAGTACCAACGCTGCGCTGGCGAGGCGACACCGAGACAGCGATAAATACCTACCTACTTCAAGTATTCAGAGGAGGTAAGAAAAAATAAGAGAACGTCAAAATTCAAATCGACTGCAAAGGTTAAATTTGCTTAATGTAATTAGAGATCGGAATCCGATGCTTTTACTAATTAAAATATTTTGACATTTACAAGAAAATCCATAATACGCTACCGGAGACATTAGATATGCAGGAATCTCTACGATTAGAATATTAAACTCGCAGCTGCTGATAAGCTGCGGCGAATAGATAAATGTCAACTTGCATCTTGTAATTATTATCCGTACTGTTAGTAATAATTATTACTATTGACTATGTTTTTGTGTTTAAGTCTAATTTAATACGTAATACGGTGGTTCCATATTCTATTCCATATTTCTAAAATATGCGGGCACACCGTTAGCCTGATTACTGATGACCACATCGCCAAAGAAAGATAAAATAGCTTTTCACGAATTAAACTTAAATCATGAGTGATGGCAATAAATTCAAGGTTTAAACTCCCCAGGTGTCAGGAAAGACTGTACTGTCTTTTACAAAAACTGTCAATATCAATGACAGATTATTAAGAAATACGAGTACGACGCGACGGTCAAAGGTCAAATGAGATAGAAACGTTAAAAGTTGACCACCCCTACACCCTACTCATAACTTCGTATTGTTAAACACAAGAATAAAAAATTTAAAATGTCAAATGTTGGATGTAATTACTCA